>CAIGRP010035648.1:0-14442 GCA_903798385.1 Fraxinus cuspidata
ATTATTGCTTGTAAAATCTGGAGTGTTTGTTTCTAGATGCTAATTTGATACTATTTTTTGTCTTTTGTTTATATATCGAAATTTAGACAAATATGAATGTAATTCAACATTTAACACTATTAGTTCTTGTTTCAATGTATATGTTAACTTGTTTTAAACATATAACCATAATGTCGATAGGTAAACCGCGGATTAAAACCGCAAATAATAGTTTGGTTTGATTTGAAAAATAAAATGGTTTGGTTTGGTTTGGAAAAAATCCAAACCGCGTGAAATGATTTGAGTTGAAAATATAACACAAACCGCTCAAACCAAACCGTGTTCACCCCTAACGCCAGTTTGTCGTCCATTTTCTAACAGAACTCATAATGGCATAATGCTTTGACTACGTGTGTTCTAACAGTACAATTTTGAAGTTGCAACTTTAAAATGCATTTCCCATTTATGAACTCAACAAAACAATTTTGATTTCGGATTTAACTAGTTGAAAAAACAGAAACTTCTCAAAATGATAGATTTGGTCCAGTAGTCGTCTTACTAGTATGGTTCCTCATCTTGTAATCACCCAACTTGAAGCTAGATATTAGGTGGTTTCACGACGGCAATTTCGGTCGATGGTGATGCTGGTGACGTAAGATAGGTTGGCGAAGATAATATTTTTTATTATATTTAATTCAATAAAATGATGTAATAGTCATCATTTTGGTACTTAAATGCACAATTCAACATGGATTAGAGATCCTAACGCTCGTTTTTGAAAGCGTGCAACTCACCCACAATGTGAGCGCTAGTAAAAAAAAGGGTCAGGTAAGCCCCATCGACCGTCTAATTTCCTCTAAAATTGAGAAACAAAATGGCAAACAAACATGATCGAAGTTGATTTTGTTTAGTTAGGGTTGAATTTGTCAAATCGAACAGAAATCGTGGTAATAAAATTGTTAGTTTGGATTAAATAGACACGTCAATGAAATAATTTGGTTTCGATTTTGTTGTTGAAAAAATGTTTGAAATCAAACCAAACTTTTAAAAAAAATTATATGCAGAGTATAGATTATCTTCTCTCTTCAAAAAATTTACAGCTTTTCATTGCGTGAGGACTTTGAATCTAAAAGCTATTGCTCTTCCGGTTAGTTGTCCATATTTATGAAATTAGCTAACAAAAGTTTCAATGTCATTCGAATGAATTTTGGATGCATGGCCTTTTTGTTGATTGGAATTCTTAACAACAATCTGCTGCAATTAATTGTCTCATGCAATATTTCAATTTTCTCTCAAATTTATTTAGAATTTACGAACTTTGTAATATTTTAATGCTTTGAATTTTAGACTAATACATTTATGTTATCACTCGTTGAAAAAGTGTTACTTAAATTGAAGTACGATGGTCTTTCTCGATACGAAGGATATTTTGCACCAACTTCACCTTGTAATACGATGGTTTATTTTGATGTCCCAAAATGTTTTTACATTTATATATATTATAGTTTTATTGAAAAGCTTGTTGTAACAAGTTTAGGTAGAATGTTACAATGATGGTAACAAATTAATACGAGTGTAAGTTACAAATTAGGAAAAAAAAATTATTGGAATAAGAGAGAGTAAGTTAAAATTTAAAAAATTTTAAATGTATTAAAATAGAGTATAAATTACAATCATCGTAAAAAGTCACATACTTCAATTTGCCCAAATTACATATACTTTTTACTTAAACGCCAATTTTTTAATTTTTAATAATAATTTTATAATGCTCTATATGTGACTTGTAAATTTTGGACTCGATTGTTGAATTATTTAAAATTTACGACATTTAATTAAGATATTCAAGCTGAATACTTATTGAATTCATCAAAATTTGTTCAATCTCGGCCCTTAATTGAGAATTTATTCTTTTCACTTTTTAATTTTTGACCAAAAACAATTCATTCTTGAAAGATTATAATATTAAAGTGTCTAATTCAATTGGCTAGTATGAACCGCGAGGGAGATTGAACAACACTCTTAAGTGTAAAATAAATACTAATTTTATTAATTAAAGTTATAAATAAATGGATTTAAATAATATAATAATTTGACTTAAATTAAGGGTTAATAAAAGATAACTGGTAATTATTCTCTCATTTTATTACTTCCTGAAAAAAAGCAATAGGTTAACTTCTTCCCCAACATTCTCACAAATTCTAAAATAGAAAATAGAATCTCAATCTTCCATGGCATTATTACCTAGAATAGATGAAAAAAATGGCTACAAATTCTTAACGTGATTTCATTAGAATAATTGTTTCCTTCTTATCTACAGTTTCTCCAAAATAATTTATTACAATTTATAGTTTCAAGTATGCACGTTCAATTGAAGAATGTGACTTCAAACATGTGTATTTGAAAAATTGTCATTTCGTATGAAGATTGTTAATATATTGTGTGACCGTGAACTATTAGGTTGTGTAATTGTGACCTAAATATTTGTAATACATTATGTGACTCGACATAATGTTTTATGTGATTGTGACTTATAAAATTATGTGTCGATTACAACTATTTATAAATACGTGACACTATTTAGCGGCTCCATGTCTCTTTGAATTGTGACTTCGAGCAAGAATTATGACTTGATTTCAAGATTGAAGGCTTCATTTAGGACATAAGATGAAAACATTGAATCCGATTTATAGTAATCTGATTTCTCTATACACTTTTTTTTTTTAATTTTGATATCCATTATAGATAATAATCAACCTTAAATTCCAGATTACTTACTGAACGTAATTTATTTGATAATATACCCTTTTTAAAAATGTTTAAAAATATATATACGTATAACTCAATAGTTACATACAAGTCCATTGAACATAGAAATGTGGGATGTCCATGACGTGTTAACATCAAATTTTCGAATAATAAATAAATCGTAAGATCATGATTTTGCTTAAATTTTTTAAATGTGATCTTCTTACAAATACAACGATAAACTAAAAGGAGTGACGAGAAGATTGATGAAATACGTATCTGACCGCCATTAAAAGTGAACTCACTATTCCACTTTTAACAGAGGAGAGGTCAAACATGCACATAAGCAACCTTAAATTTATTAAAGAAAAGATTTATTGGAACATTTATTCCAGTTCGATGCTGATCAGTTACATCCCCCCACCAATTTTCTAAGTAATTTAGGACTCAATTTGGTCCTATAACGACCCAAGTCTAGTATCCTATTGTTCTCTTACGTAGTGTTTGCTTTAGAAAGGTTTTTGTCCTCTTATCCCTAGGGACTTTCTGCCGTGTCCCCCAAAATTTGAACTCCGGACATTTACCTTGTGCGAGAGTTAAGTTATCCAATTATTACCAAAATTCAACTTAAGCCTTTTATAGACAAATGTCTTGTGTTCGATTCCTAGAAAATACGACAGGAAATTGTGAGGTGTAAAAGGGCAAACATCCTCCCAAAATGGACAGAACTTAACGTATCAACTAGACACGAGACTCGAATCGTTGTAGGTCCCCTATCTCGAAAAGCTCTCCCACCAATCACTTTCTAGTAAACATTTTACATTAAATGCCGAATTGTAGCTTTCTAACGCCACACATTTTAGTATTGAAATTTTTAATCAATTCTCTAATAGGCGGTCTAAATAATGTTTTACCTAATATAATATAATATTTACATACTAATCATACCATCTACTTTCCAACTTTGATGCCTTTTTCTCATCTTTTTACGTTGACCCTCATCAGAAAAAAACAACAATTTGTTGGCATTAGACTTTGCTTGTCTACTCTTTCATCTTTTCCTATGTTACTTCGCAACTTTGTCATCTTTTAGTACACCAACTCTACAAGAAAAACATATGGTATATCAGCACATCCATCTGCTTCACAGTTCTGCGTTTCACTTTCTTGCCACTTGTTTCAAACTTTTAACATGAGTTTCAATTCCCTTAAGAACCTTTTTGAACGTCTGTCTTCCCGGTGCACTTGGAAAATGAGTCGTATTTTCTGGTAGTTGAACATGCTAAAAGTCGAGCACCTAACTTCTTTCTTCTGGGGGAGCTTTCTTGCCCAATATTCACTTATCTTCCTAGGTTGTTCTTATAAATCTAGAATCCTTTATATCAATCTATGAGTGGGGAGAAATCATCAACAATCATGGGACAGAACACTGATAAACTTGTAGTTCCATTACAAGGAATGAAAGTACAAACACAACATCTATTTTCCTATATGTTAGAATCGTAAAATAGTCATTCTGAATCTCCGATAGTCATTCTAAACTATGAACCAGGGAACAAAGGAAGATCTGAGAAGATTTTTATTCAGTTCTGTTGCAAAATCAACAACAGAGAATACCAGACCAAGCAGCATGATAATAATTAAGGTAAGAGCAAAACTTCTGGCCCTTTTGATGTTTTATCCCAAGACAGGCATGTCTAATTTTGTTTCGGTTTGGTCATTGTTTGAAATGAAACAGAAAGCTAATTCAGTAATTCCAGCACACATAGTTGCAGAAGCTATATTAACACTCCATGGCCTTGACCTCAAATGGTCAGGACCCATAACCCCAACTGAAATGCAATATGTAGAACAACATGTCCTAGCTAAATATCCCGAGTACTCGAATGCCCTTGTAGTTAGAGGAGAAAAGACTGGTCTTTATGATCTTTGCATCAAAGAGAAGTTCTCAGATCCCCAGCTAGACGACATGAGAAAATCACCCAGAGGTGTCTCCCGAGAAACATTTATACCCTCCTCTGGAAGCAGCCTCCCTGATCTTGAGAAAGCACAGTAGGAGCCGTCAAGATTGCTCAATATCCTCCCTAATAAATCCTCTTTCCTCGGGAACTTCATCTCAATCCCTGAAATTCAAGCTCGAAACAAAGTTCTGAAGCACTGTGGATTCTCGTTCTTTTCACTTAAAACAACAAGGAAGCAATGCTGTTGGTTGGAGAGAGCTACCCATTCTTCAAGGGGAACTTCTATTTGACTATTATTGGAAAAGAAGCTGATTATGTAAGGGAATTCGCAAGCTATAAGGATTCAAGAGGCATCATGGCACCAGAGACTTGGCTTGATTTAAGGATTAAGGGATTACAACTCAGCCATTACTTTGGAAGAAAGTGCAAGCACACTCCCAGATGATTATTTTCTTATACAACAGAAGTGAACGGAACTCGATACTATTGCATTGGATTTCAGAATCCCATAGTAACTCGTGGCATGTTCTGCTCGATGCAACCGCCTTGGTTGTAGGGGAAGATCAGCTGAACCTCACACTCCACAGGCAAGATTTCCTGCTCAGCAGTCTTAATAACACAAATGCTCATTCATCAAAGATTACCTGCCTTCTAGTAAGAAGAAAATCCTTTGACATGTCCTCAATGTCATTTTAAACTGATGAATATATCTATGTGTAAACCTGTGAGAGAATACACAAGTATGCCGACATGGTCAAGGAAAATGGGATATCAAGAAACTACTGCTCTGCTAATTTCCATCTATAGTGCTTTTGAATAGCATGATATTTCCTTCTCTTTGGACCTCAATCCTCATATTGATAAAATAATCTTGAACATTTCAATTTTCAAGGTTAGTGGATAACGATCAGTCTGAAACAAGATTATTGCCTGGAGACCCCCTTCCACAAGGCTGGAATTAAAGGTAAGCTCCCCTAAACTCTTTCTTCTAGCTTCCAGCATTCTTGTTTGGTATTCAAGGTAATATCAACATCTGGATTTCGAAAATCACGTGCAGTCAGAACAGTGTCTAAATGAAACAAAGAACTCTTAAGACTTGCAAAAATTGCTGAAACTTGTACTGATTAGTTTTGGCAATGGAATTCAACTTATTTGGTATAAAATATGTGCTCATGCACTGTATATGTTTGTGCCTTCTTAGAGGACAAGATTCTGTGCCAGAGAGAAAAATACAACCTTCATGGTTGAAGCATTATTACTGAACGATTGGATATAGTACACACTGATATAATAATCTTCTCGTGGCTCTATCTGATTGTGATTTCCTGCATAGAACTAGTTATTATCTAGAACAATAAACCATCAATCGATCTACACAAATTTCCTTCCGACTTCTTTGAATGATTTCCAGAATGCTGGTGAGTGCAGGAACAGATCTGATTTCAAATAATTAGACTAGGTTTTTCTCATGTTTCTAATTTGCTAAAAGCTTGTTGTTAGGAAGATAACAAAGGACACAAAATGGAACATTGATGTGTTGCACCTAATCATTCCATAATGAACTAGTATAAGTAAACAGGATGCCACCTACATTCGGATCCAAATCATTGTCGAGGGTCTTGGATGATTTTTTTTGTTTGCAACTTGCCATGTGCATTGTTGTGTTGAGAGGTTTAAGGGCCTAAATCAAATGTATAGAGTGCATTGTCATTTTGTCCAGAAAACGAATATATTAGCATCTTCAAGTCGATCTTTTTTCAATTCTGAAGGATCTATTTGTGTAAGCATCATATGTACAGACCATTAAGCTAAGAGGAACATAAAGAGATTCGCAAAACTATCATACATGCTTGTGCAGTATAATTTACATACTGATAATTCTGGATGTTTATAAAGCTCGTTTGCTATGTTGAACTTCGTTAGTCTCAACTGCCAAAGGCCCAAATTATAACGTCTTCCTAGATAGTTTACATCAACATAGGCTACAGAGCAGAGAGATCATCACTGAATAACCATTGTCGAGGGCATGAATCATTCAATGGTTTCTATTTAGTTTTTGGTTATGAACCACAGCAACAAACTTTAAAATGGAATAGAGTCGACTAACATCCATTTTCAAGAACTTCCAGCAAAGCTAGCTCCTTAAGTGCCCCTTTCCATTTGTAAGCAAAAGTACCATGGCTAGCAGACCTCTAGAATCACAATAGTAATTAGCATTGCCTACCAAAATGGCTTTTCTAATAGGCAGAAAAAATTTGAAAGATGCTTCCAGGGTTGAGTTTTCAATTGGGATCTTATTCAAAGAGAGAGAGATCAAATATTTGGAGTTTCATTTTGTATATTATTAGGATCTGATCCGCAAGGACCATGATTGAGAATTATTTGATTACAGTTGTTTGAGGACGAGGAGAAATTTTTCTACTGCTTCGTTCTATTAAATTGTCCCTACTTCAACATGCCTGTCAATGGCTTAGCGATCTTTCCAGAGTTTCTCACGAATTTCCTATAATAATGTTTCGTATTGCAGGTATAATGTGCATCGCGACTTCTAAATTTTCTCGAACTTAAACAATCCTATGTCCAAACTACGGTCTACATGAACATCAAGCTAAATCAGTTATCTTTCAAGATTAAAGAAGACGCTCTTCTTGAGTACTTCAACGTATAACAAGAATACAAAACAGCATAAAAAGCACCTGTCAAATTGTGAACTGTGCTGAATAACTTATCAAACTGGAAAAAGTTTCTACACAAAGCCAAGCAAGTCTAATACATCAACACTGAACCAATACCACATTATTTGAAAAGAGGTTATACAAAGTTCAGGAACAAGATAAAGTATAACTAGTCTTGCAATAAACAAAACACAGGATACAAGTTGACTTGTAAAACAAAACCCTGAAACTCTCGTCCTCGTCCTGCTCATGAGTTATGTAGACAAATAACATCTAGAACCAGTTCTGGGGCTCCTTGAATTAATACTTAGTTCTGCCATCACCCTCGGTGATCACATCTTTAAAGGCTCCCCCACTTGGGATCATAGGCAAGACATGTTCTTGATGCGGTACAATCACATCCAATAAATAAGGTCCGGGTGTATCTAACATCTTCTGAATGGCAGACCTGAGATCATCCTTCTTTGTCACACGCGCTGCAGGTATATCACAAGCTTCTGCAAACTTCAACATATCTGGGAAAATCGCTGACTCTTTGGAAGGGTTTCCAAGATAGGTATGAGCCCTGTTAGCCTTGTAGAAGCGGTCTTCCCACTGAACCACCATGCCCAAATGCTGATTATTCAACAACATAATTTTAACAGGAAGATTTTCCACCCTGACCGTGGCAAGCTCTTGCACGTTCATGATGAAACTCCCATCACCATCAATATCCACCACGACACAATCAGGTCGTGCAACAGCGGCTCCAATTGCTGCAGGAAGTCCAAAACCCATAGCCCCCAAACCACCCGATGTCAACCACTGCCGAGGCCTATTGTACTTGTAAAATTGAGCAGACCACATTTGGTGCTGCCCAACACCAGTACTAATAATAGCATTCCCACTAGTCAGCTCATCAAGAAGCTGAATTGCATATTGAGGAGGAATGGCATCTTCAAATGTCTTGTAACTCAAAGGATACTTTATTTTCTGCCCCTTTAGCTCCTGTCTCCAGGCTGAACAATCGAGCTTAACCTTATCTTCTCTCCCTTTCTCCTCCAATATCGAATTCAAGCCCTGCAAAGCCAACTTAATATCTCCACAAATGGACACGTGAGGTTGCTTGTTCTTTCCAATCTCAGCAGAATCAATATCAATGTGCACAATCTTCGCTCGGCTAGCAAAAGCCTCTAACTTCCCGGTCACACGATCATCAAAACGAACCCCAAAAGCAAGCAACAAATCACTCTTGTCCACCGCATAATTAGCATATACAGTTCCATGCATTCCAAGCATTTGCAAGGAAAGCTCCTCATCAGAGCAAGGATACGAACCAAGACCCATTAAAGTACTGGCAACAGGAATCCCTGTTAAATCCACAAACTGTCTCAACTCCTCGCTTGAATTCAAACACCCACCACCTACGTAGAGGACGGCCTTTTTTGACTCGGATATTAACCTCACTATTTGCTCTAAAAGCATCTGACTTGGGGGCCGTGGCAACCTAGACAAATAACCAGCTAATTTCATTGGTTGGTCCCAATTAGGAACCACCATTTGCTGTTGTATATCCTTCGGAATGTCAATCAAAACTGGTCCAGGTCGTCCCGATTTAGCAATATAAAATGCTTCTTTCACAATTCTAGGAATGTCCTCCACGTCTAAAACAAGATAATTATGCTTAGTAATGGAACGAGTCACCTCAACAATAGGCGTTTCCTGGAAGGCATCAGTGCCAATCATCCTCCGGGGAACCTGGCCCGTGATGGCCACGAGTGGGACACTATCAAGCATAGCATCAGCCAATCCAGAAACCAAATTGGTAGCTCCGGGACCGGACGTAGCAATACAGACACCAGGAAAGCCAGACGCCCGAGCATAGCCTTCAGCTGCGAAAACCCCGCCCTGCTCGTGGCGGGGGAGAACGTTTCTGATAATTTTAGAGCGTGTTAGTGCCTGGTGAATCTCCATGGACGCACCACCAGGGTATGCAAAAACGTCTGTCACGCCCTCTCGCTCAAGGGCCTCCACAAGGACATCGCAGCCTTTCCGGGGTTCATCATGGGCATATCGGGAAATGTTGGTCTCTTGGGAAGCTTCCTTTCGTACGGGTGAAACAACATTAGTAATTTGCAGACGGCGTTTATGAGAGAGGAGGGGATAAATGCCATTGGGTACTTGGGAATGGAACTGGAGGGCAATTTTTGAAAGGAATTGTGACGATTTGGAAGAGGACAAGGCAGCAAAAGGGTGTTTGGAAATGGCGGAGGACGGGGCGGCGGCCGCCATTTTTGACGGTGGAGAGAGAGCTAAGGTGGTGGCGCTGGATTTTTGCTTAGGGTTGTGGAGTGAGGCTGAGGGGGAAATATTTATTTGAGGACGACAAATCTTCAAGCATATCCAGCGAAAACTTTCATTGGAGGTTATCCAATTTATGGATTTGTTTCATATTGGTCAATAAACTTCAATTTATTGCAATTTGATGACTTCATACTTATATTTAATATTTCAATTTTCACCCAACTTATAATTTTTTTAACAATTTCATTTGTAACTGTTATCACAAAGTTCATAAATTGGTCGACGAAATTCATGATGTTTTCAAGAAACTTTAGACCATGTTATGAAATAGTTTCAATTAAAGTTAAACGTAATTATATTTTTATCATTCAAAATTGCGGTATTAAAAGTCTAAGTTGGGTCAAATAGCCCATTGGTCAAGTTACAAATTCGCAAAATTTAAAGCTTGTTTAATATATATTTTTTTAAAAAATCATTTTTTTAAAAGGATGTGCCGACCAAGCTTTAAATTTTTTGCAAAAAAATCATATTAAAATAATCTCCCAAAAAATTATTTTTTCGTCAATTAAAGTTTGAGACAAAGTTGTTAAGATCTAAAGATTTGGGATATATTTGATATCATTTAAAGTTTGGAACTAAATTGTACTTTTTTTAAACGTTTGGAACCTGCGCTAATATTAAAATTAAATTTATGTGGTGTTAAATGGACTGGGGGATTAGTCAGGGAGTTTTGATTGCAAGTGGCCACGTGGGGCTGGCGGCTTCCTTATTAGGAGCTTTGCACCATTTTTATCACATTTTCTAGATTTCTATTTACGCGTCTTATCAAATTATTTTTTCCTCCTTTTTCTTTTTGCAATTATTATATTTATCTATGGATTAAACCACTTTGTCATAAGAATAACGTTGAAGCAGTGTCAGAATTTTAGGTGGTTAGAAATGGTTTGATGGAAAAAACGATTATGTTCGAAGCAGTTTAATATTAAAATGTCTTGTATCATTACGTCAACCATTCTGACACCGTAATATGATTCTTTATCCAGAACGTATTCAAACACCCCCTTAGGAATCAAGCACCTCATTTAAGGCGTGTTTAATGAATATTATTGAGGAAATAATGTATTTTAAATAGTGATATGATGTGAAATATGTGGTTAAAAAGTAATGAAAAGTTATTATTGTGATACAAAATATTATTTTATTGAAAAATATGTGGTTGAAAATGAATTTAATATTAACCACATCTTTCATGGGTTCCACAACTTTTCAACCACTCATTTCAAAAACTTCTATCAAAATCTACTAAGGGTGTGTTTGATGGATATTATTGAGGAAATAATGTATTTTAAATAGTGATATGATGTGAAATATGTGGTTAAAAAGTAATGAAAAGTTATTATTGTGATACAAAATATTATTTTATTGAAAAATATGTGGTTGAAAATGAATTTGAAATAATGTGATTTTAGAGAATGTGTGTCAAACAGGGGCCGTGTTTCGTGCACATTTTTGCTCCAAGAATGCATTTTTTTATGTGATTGGGGAATATGTGGTTGAAAAATAAGGAAAAGTTGTTGATGTGATTGAAAATAATATGTTGTCGAAAAATGTATGGTTGAAAATGAGTAGAAGAATTGAGAATGAGAAAAATAATGTGGCTCAAACGGGAGCTTAATTTGTTTTCAGGAATCTTTCTAAACAATTTTCTCAACTGAAAAATCCGTAGAATTATTGCCCCTCGCATATTGAGTCAGGATGGTTTAATGCATGTTGACGAACTTGGATTTCTTAGTCCATGTCATACCGACAATTTCCGTGGGACTCAAATTTAATGATTTAAATAATTTATTTTTGAAGATTGGGGCGTCAAAACTAACCCAATTTTCCCAAAGAGAAATAGCAAGAAATTGAGGTTCTACTCCGATTGCTTATTTTTATTCACTTTTCTCTCTTGCCAGCTTTATTTCAGATAATCCGCACAGCAATGAGCGGAGGCTTAGGTTGAGTTTCGTATTAGCAATGAGGTTGGGTATATGTGGTGTTGATGGTTAACTTAGGTGTGACATAGTAATCAATGTGGTGAATTTGATAATTCAATTTTAGGCGTTTTCCTTTGGTAGATTGAAATGCCATGGTCGATATAGTTTTGACAATAATGAATGAACTATCTTATTTACTAGTTTTTTTGTAGAAAGTTTTTGCAATATAATGATATAACAATCTATGCATATATTTGCGCTCTTCTCAAGTGTTTTACCCAATCTCGTGAAACTGGCCCGATCGGGAACTGGTTTGTATTAAAATTTTTAGTTTTTTATTTTCCTAATTGTAGTTGAGAACCTCTATGGGAGAATGAGAATTAGATCCTCCATAGGAGTCAAGACCCTTTCCAATTACAAAACGACCTTCAAACATTAAGTCTATATTTGGTACTGATTAAAATCTAGATTTTAATTTAAATTAAAGTCAATAATTAATTTTAACTCGTATTTTATGGGTCACACAACTTTTTAATCACTCATTTCATCAACTTCAATCAAAATTTATTAAAATTCTGATTTTTAATTCCAACCAAAAAGGGGCTATATAACATAGAAGAAAAAAATTTTTTTTGAACAATTGAACTCTTAGATCTTCTCTCATTTTTATTTTATTTTTTCTCAAACCTATTTTCAATTACATGTTCAATGAGAAAAAAAATTTATTAAGTTTTATCATAATTTATAAAAAATTAATTTTTAACTAAATCAAACGGGGCTAAGTAACATATTTCATCCCTCGTGATGGCTTTTGTTCATATATTCTGTTAGAATTTTTTTAGTACATAAAAATATAATAGACAAATAAATATTTTTACATCATTGTCTAACTTTTTAGACGAAAATTGTCATGATGAACATATGTGCTAATTAACGGAATTCTGAGAAGAATGCGATAAAATAGTTCAGGACAATATGTTTGACGAATAACGAAGATTAGAAACTTTAGTGCGACCAAAAGTGGGAAAAAGATTAATAATTTATTGCTACTATACAAGCAGGTTACGGTAGAAGTCCCAAACCTTTATTTTCGTTGTGATCGAGTTTCTAAAGGACAATTATATTTACCTTAAATTAAAAACTCATTTTATTTATTTATTTTTATATTGAAAATATTTTAATAATGATGGTTTGGTGATGGCATCACGGTAAAAATTAGTAGTTCCTCGTGGCTATAACTTCATAATTTTTGTCAAAATCCTAAAACTTGAGATCTGTAAAAGAGTAGAGATGGATGCTTTGGATTCAGTTTTCGATCCACTCAGAGATTTCGCCAAGGACAGTATTCGTCTCGTCAAGCGCTGCCACAAGCCTGATCGTAAAGGTACAAATCCTGTATCCTCATTTTACATAGCGAAAGTTCTGTCATTGAAGGTTAAATTTTGTGACTGTAATATGATTTATGCCTTTTTATGTATGTGTAGAATTCACGAAGGTGGCGACTCGAACAGCGATTGGGTTCGTGGTTATGGGGTTTGTCGGATTCTTTGTCAAGTTGATTTTCATTCCCATCAATAACATTATTGTTGGTGCTACTTAATTTTTGAGGTACATTCCTTGTCTTGTAATTTCTTGATGGAGATAGAGATAGTATTTGGATAGGATTTTAAAATAGAGTTCAATTCAAATTATGTTTGTTTCAGATTAGTTCTTTTAATGGCTTATTCATTCTAACCCTTAAATATATGAATAATTGATTTTCTCTTTGCCTCTTTCTTTTTGATTTAGACAATTTATTTAAGGAAGGCTAGATTTTTGTGTATGTCTGGAAAGGTGTTATAAACAAAGAGGGGTAAATGAGTGGCATTGAAGTGATTAGTAATTGTGAGTTACGAAATATGTTTATAAAATTGGTTTGACTCGAAATGTTTTGTGATCAAGGTGTATGAAATTCAGATTAGTTCTTTTAATGGCTTTTTCATTCTAACCCTTAAATATATGAATAATTGATTTTCTCTTTGCCTCTTTCTTTTTGATTTAGACAATTTATTTAAGGAAGGCTAGATTTTTGTGTATGTCTGGAAAGGTGTTTATAAACAAAGAGGGGTAAATGAGTGGCATTGAAGTGATTAGTAATTGTGAGTTACGAAATATGTTTATAAAATTGGTTTGACTCGAAATGTTTTGTGATCAAGGTGTATGAAACAATGAGCCAATATAGGCTTTTATTTAGTTAGCCTCTGAATTTCATTTAAATCCTTGCTTTTTAACTGGCTAATAAACAGTGATTTGACTGCCATAATGCGGGAAGAGTGAGATCAAATTAAGAAAGAAATTTAGTTGTTGATAATTAATCAAAATACTGCTTGATGGGATAGTTGCTTTATTCTCGGGATTTATAATAATATACTCTTCAATTTGGAGAAAGTGAACTTTGCTTTGCCAATTTTATTTTGCTCAGCTTAATGCGCATGGAAGCAAAAAGCAGCCAGTTAGCTTACTTAAATGTCAGTTTCTGACAAATTAGGCTTGTCCACATCAGAGAGTTCCGTATTAAGAATTTTCCTGTAAAACTCAAGTATCATTGGTTAATTATTCAGATGTTCGGATTTGATAACACCATACCAAAATTAAAAGGTACAACGGCCCAAGCGACCAGACTTAACATAAATGAGCCATTGGAGCCATTCTTAAAATCAGTGACAAAGGGGCTCCCTTTCGTGGACGAAGTTGAGGTTCCAATCTAAAAGAATGGAACTCAACCTTGGAAAAGAAAATCTTAGAATGAAATTAATATGGTTTGTACCCAAAAAGTAAATT
>CAIGRP010035652.1:0-10044 GCA_903798385.1 Fraxinus cuspidata
ACTCCTAACTGTATGAACTACCCTAAATTATTCAGAGTTTGCAACTATTTATCATCACGTTAAGTTTAGTCTACCAAGTCTAAAATAATTTCAACTATTTATCATCAAAGTTTGATGGTGACCCAAAACAGTTGTGGTAGAGCAAAAGATAGTCTTGGAAAATGCAATGGAATTTTGTAATCTTTTTCTACAGTTCAACTTCTGCACGGTCTTCAGTTTCAAAATCTTGAATCAAGAAGAAAATTTGCATGCTTATTGTACACCTGTAACAAACAATCAATGGTCTTTTTTTATTACCAAGGATTATGTCAAAATTATGTCATGTAACATTATATTTGTAGGTGCTATGCTGGAGCACTTGTATGGTCTTTTTCTTTTTTTTGGCAACCTCCAATCAGATGTTGCCATGAGTTGTGAGTGAAAAAATATATCATGTGTCTGACACGGTTGGTATTTGACTAATTCGAAGGAGATTTGGTTTGCATTGTTCTTGGGTAAATAGTAACAATTAGGGTTTTCATTTTGTTCTTGAAAAATTCTTGAGTGATTTATGAAGTCAAACATTGCTCTAACTGTAATTTTGCAACACTATGAGAATTTATTCTCACAGAACGATTGTCAAATATTAATTTTGTTGTGCCCACACTAGCCAGAGCCCAATGGCCCAAAAGTAAAGAAATGGCCGAAGCCCTATGGCCATGCTGAGGCTCCATTGCCCGAAGTCCAATGTATCTCCGAGGCCAAACTTACCGAAGCATCTATTGGCGCATTTTTGTGATCAACAAATTTCATTTTCTTAAGTATGCATTATGGGACACCATTGCTAATTAACATCAAAATAAACAAATATTAAATGGGCTCAATTTTTCGAATAATCTTAGAACGGCCTAAAACGTAGGGATAAGAAGGTTGCATTGGTTTATATATAGACTATAATTTACATAATCTCGACTATTAGCCAGAAGAGGGATAAGAGAGATATTCCGGTCTTAAAATTTTGAAAGTTAATTTTTTAGTGGTAATTATTTAATTTAAGATAATCAGTTTTAGTTGTGCTGAAGAAATCACCAGCAGGAAAGATAAGTTAAAGTGTTTGGTAGATCGTCTCAAAATTGTTAGATGTTTCAAATTAGTATTGGAAGGTTTAGTAAAAAAAATATTTTATCATCGTGCTTGTACATAAATACTAAAATAGACATTAATTATAATAATATCCTATACTTTTGTATCATTAGGTATTTGTTTAAGCTGATATATTTCCATAGTTATTTTGAAAGGAAAAAAATAATACTTACCAACGAAAAATATTAAAATAAAAGAACGTTTAAATGTAAATGATGGATGTGAATTATTTGTTGGAGAACAAAATACCAATAAATGTAGAATAACAAGAAGCTTAAGATATAACATAAACTATATTTTTTTTTTTCCAAATATGTACAGCTATAGGGCTCTCTATATATTCACTTTTATATCAAAAATATAAACATGGAAATGACCAATTGTGTTACTTTATGACATCCCATCTATATAATTATTTCATATGGTGATGAAGTGGTGGTGGTTGTTTTGATTGTTAGTGGGGGATTCTATACAACAATTTTTTACTGTTTGTTTCAGTTGTTTCCAAGTTCACTTTTAGAACAAAAAATGTACAATGACCACTTCACCGAATTCTGTTAACTTGGAATTTTGCAGGTGATGGAGGGTGTGTTGGTGAAGCTATAGGGCTCTCTATGCATTCACTTTTATATAAAAAAAAATATAAACTTGGAAATGACCAATTGTGTTACTTTATGCCATCCCATCTATATAATTATTTCATTTGGTGATGAAGTCGTGGTGGTTGTTTTGATTGTTGGTGGTGGATTCTATAGCACAAAAAAGCCCATATTAAATTAATTGTACAAGATGGTTTTGGTTGTTGGTTGTAGTGGTGCCATGGTGGTGGTGATGGAGTGATAGTGATATTTATTGGTGGTGGTTGGTATTTTGCAAATGGTGGTGGTGAGGTTGTGGAGTGATTTTTATTGGTTGTCATTGGAATAGATAAGTGTTCGAATTGTAAAAGGTTACTGGTCACATATTTATTTGCACATGTCACAAATCCCTTGTTACGAGTCATAATTTAGTTGTCAAGTTTAATGTGCACTTGTTACATATCACATGTCATTGTGCATAGGTCACCGATCAATCTATATGTCACATATCAATTAGAACTGGATACAAATCATTGAATTATGTTCACAGGTCACAAGTTATATTGTATATGTTACAAATTAATGTCAACATGTATCAAATCAATATTAATTGGTCACAGATCAAATGTCCCATGTGTTTGTGTACTGATAACATGTCACAGGTTCAAGTTTACAAGTCACATGCAATTCATAGATCACATGTCATATTGTATATGTAACAAATCAATGTTTACATGTTACAAATTCAAGAGAATTAGTTACAGATCATTGGATCAATATCACATGTCACATGTTACATGTAACAGTTCATAAATCACATGTCATAGTGCATTGGTCAAGATCCATATCAACATGTTACATATAATGGAAAATTGGTCACAAGCCATTGGATCAACTTCATGGGTAACAATGTAGTTTTTCAAAATTTGTCACAGCAACTCACGGTTTACAAGCCAATTGATCTTTTCAATATTACAATTTACAAGCTAATGAAGCTCTTCGATTTCTATCACAGTAAGTCACGATTGAAGTTTTAATACCGTTTCACAAATTCAAAAGTACAAAGATGCAGCAACAATCCGCCACCAATTGTGAATTCGAAACCCTTCAAATATAATTTGAAACCCTTCACCAACAACACAATACAACAACTCTGCAATGTTAGCAATCACCTTCAAAAATTATGATCTAATGTGATGATAACTTTCAATTTGTGATCTCATTTTTTGATTATTTTCAATCAGCAAGATTTCGTCGGTGGTAATCGAGAATATGACAGATCTCTTTGATTTTTCTCTTCTATTCGATGATTAATTTGTATTTTGGAAAGTTCGATTTGAGATGGTAACTGAATGCTTGATTTTAGTAATCTAATTTAATAGAATATAATTTATATATACATTCTATAATATACTTGACTATTAAAATATTAAAAAAAAATTAAAATTGAAATGGGGTATAGTTAATGCCTAAATGCCTAATATATATATATATATAGCTCGCTTCCAACAAAGCCTTAGTAACCCAATATGTTAATATAACTATGAAAAGATTGTCCATGGTATGGTAATCATTTGATAGGATTTTGAAGAATTGGACGCGGACAGTGGTTCTTCAGAGTTTGCCCCTTGCAAGGGAAATGCAGTGTACCATGAGCTTACATCTCTCATGTTTAGTGTAGAATGTCATTTTTCAAATGAATTAAGTTACTTGTACATTATGAATGACATGCAATGATGTGTAAAAATCGAGGACATTATTGTTTCGAGTGTTTTTAAAATCAATGACAAAATTGTGTGCAAAATTGTCAACCATGACATAACTGTAGCAAAACTATTTTAAACTACCCTTTATCTCTCGCCTTGTGATGTGAGCAATATAAGTTAATGCATTTTCTCTTTTTGAAAGATAGACATTTACATAGCATAAACTCATATAGATTTGAATTTCGTCCTACCTACTCGGTCGTAATGCTTCTTAAGTTACCAAAAACAAAATCACCCTCGTTGATTAAAATTTGATAAAAATTTCAAATTAGAGTCAATAATTTATTTTAACCACATGTTTCATCAGCCTCGGTCAAAAACCTTATTGATTTGTACATAGTTTCAATCCAGAACCAAACAAGATAAGAACAATTCAACTCTGGTCGCTCTTATTGGCCAATCAAGCCAAGCATAATGACAGACCACGAGTCATGATAAAAATAAAAATCCTATAATAGTTTTTTATTATACTGATTTAAGATTAATAAAACGACAAGTTTGACCAATCTCGTTAACAGTTCAAAACAAAGGTGTCATCATTGCACACACTTACACAAATAAAATAATTTATTAAAGAGTTTTATCCATTTTCGTAAAAATTAAAAATATTATACTGCCCTCTGATAATTGACTAGATCTTGACTGCACCACAAATTAATCCAATTGATTGACACCAGAAATATGACACAATCCAACATTATCCTCTCCAGCGCCCCTAGTGTTTCGTCTCATGTTTTGAAAATTGAACTAGACTATAATTTGTTATACTATAGTACCAAATTTGAAATTTATTTGATCACGAGGTATAAAGCGTTTGTAACGAAAATTGATGACTTGACCTCTTTAACTAGGAACTACTCGTCCTATAAATCTTTCCTACGTAGGACAGAAATGCGAATAAGGATGAATGAGTCTTGTTCGTAACAAACGAACATGTGTTGCTTGAAATTCGTTCGAACGAACATAAAAAATATTAGAATCCACTAAATAACGAGAAAACTAAAATATTATTTATAAAGAACAGTTGTCTAGTTTTCAAACCCTTAACACATATTTAAAGACTTGGAACAAATTATAATCAAAGTGAAATCCTAATTCCGTAGATAATCAAATAAATTAGAAACTACAAAAAACAAATTCAAATAGAATTAAAAAAAAATTATAAAAATGACAAAATTGCCGTTAAACAGACCGAAAATAAAAAAAAAATCGTTAAATGGACCTCTAAACGATGGAATTTGACCTCAAAAGTTTGAATATATTGGCCAAAGGCCATCATCACCCAGCAAATTTTGCAAAATTGAAAAATGCTTTTGGAATATACTCGCTCACGTAAATCTGATGCTTAATCTAAAAGTTATGCGCACTATCGTAAATTTTTTTTCCCATTTTTTCAATTGATTTAGGATTTTCTCTTCTAATCGTTCCGCGTCACTTTCTCAGTGTACATTGCCCTTAAATTTGAATATTCATTTTAATTTTGGAAAGCTATATAGAATCACTAATGTTGAGTACTATTTTAGGTGATAATGAATTCTTACATCTAGAACAATGCTACTTAACTTTACTAATTAAAATATAAGCGAGTCGTACTCTTCCTAAGTGTGTGGTATGTGGACCATTGAATAAATTAATGTAATATTTTTCTTTATATTTTAGGTAGGTTGCACATATGAAAGACCATGAGAAGTGAGAACCACTTATATTTTAGCATATATTAATGTTACCAGAGACTAGTTTTTGGCCCACAGATATAACATAGTTGGCCTGTCGATTTTCGATTAAGAAAAGAAAAATGGAAGAATCAAATCATACAAGTACAACACATTGACATTATGTGCCCACTAAACAATTAAAAAATCTATAATCAAAATATTAAATTTTAATTTATTTTGATTGGATCATTAAGTTTTAATTTATAACATTAACTTCAATTTAGTATCAAATTTAATAAATCCATATCTTATGAAATTATTTAATTGGCAACAGAACTAGCTCAACCTCTAGGCAAATTAGGCGATTTCCCAAGACCCCATATATAGGTAGGAATCCCAATTTTTTCAAAGAAATTTCATCCCAAATAAATTTACCGAAGAAATCTTCTAGTCAGATTTATTTGTTTAAATAATTTAATTTATAGTCAATAATTTTGTTACTGAACTAAGATAATAAATAATATTGACAGAAAAGTCAATATGTAACAAAATAACAATTAAAAATAATAACAGAGTTTTTGTAGGTGATAAAAAAAATTATGTTAATAAATTTAAATACCGATAAATTGTGAAATAAAGTAATAAAATAGAAAAAATCCAAATATTATGTCAAAATTAAATAAAATCTAATTAAGTAAATTAAAACTTCGATACACCACTTTCATCTTTAAATAGTCATGTTACAATATTGGGTGCTACTGTTAACGGTCAACAAAGCAACTTTTGTCACGCGATAGTTGACATTTTTTTTATAATTTCAGTCATGTCCTATTCAACTAATTAAGAGCCTGTTCACGGTAAAAATGCAATTTAGAATAGTAAATTGAGAATATATAGTTAAAAAATAAGAATTTTTTTTTTTTTTGAATTTGAGTGTAATGTTATTTTATTAAAGAACGTGTAGTTGAAAAGAAATAAAAATGTATTTTGAGAAAAATGAGTATCAAACAAGAGCTATATTTGTTTGAGCTCAATTTTTTGTTAAAAATAAGTTTTGCAATAATGGTTTTTTAGAGAATGTATGGTTAAAAAATATGAATTTTTTTATTAAAAAAATGTGTGATCGAAAATGAGTGCGTCAAAAAATGATTTTTTTTTTTTTTTGAAAAAGGGATAAATATGTATTGCACTTTGTTCATCATCATTTTTCCAGTTGGAAAATCAGTGCTGATTAAAAGAAATTTCGTTCTGCAATGTTTGCACTATTCTTGTCGTGGGTGTCCAGCTTTTTGTCGTCTCTTCCGCCTTTATTTGTATCAAATAAAAATGTCAGTTTCAGTTTGGGGATATATATCTTTTTCCTCTCTTTAAACCTTTCCACCTCAAACAGTAATGATGATTTTCTCGTTAAGGGTATCCTTATTCAGGAGAATCTGAGGCATTTTCCTTTGACAGAACCTCCCATTATATCACCAAATCAGTATAGCATTAGATTGACTCGATCGATTTTGTTCTTTCTCATATTCAAATCACTTTAAAGTTTCTGGGTTTTTGCATCGACATGTCGCAAACAAGGCCACTTCGACACAATGTACAGTTCGGTGACTCCACCTATACCAAAATCTTTGTTGGTGGGTTGGCTTGGAAAACACAAAGAGATACAATGAGACTTTACTTTGAGCAGTTCGGAGAGATTCTCGAAGCTGTTGTTATTACTGATAAAAATACTGGAAGATCTAAAGGCTACGGTTTTGTAAGAAACCATTTTTAACTTAGTTTTTCGATAACTATTTCAAGATTCGTAAGCATTTGGTGTGTAACTGTGTTTGTGTAGGTTACATTTAAGGATCCAGATTCAGCCATGAGGGCTTGTCACAACCCTTCTCCTGTAATTGATGGAAGGACAGCAAACTGCAATCTTGCATCACTTGGTGCCAACAAGAATCGTCCTCCGGTTCCGCATCATGGTCCTAGTTTCTCCCTTAGAACTCGTAGAGCTCTCGACCGATATGCATTTTATGTTATTTCCAATCCTTAATCTGTCTTCAATTTTGCAGGGATGGGTAGACTTAGAGCAACGCCTGGATTCATGACACAACCCTTTTTTCAAGGCTCTTCGTCGACTTATTTCCATCATTCCACCCCTCATCCTTATTCTGCCTATGGGTACTTAAATATTTTGTAGCTATCCTTATTGTGAAATTGATCTCCTGCCCCATAGTGGGCGGGATAAAAACTTCTCACTGCTGATGTAGCAAGAGAACTTTACTTATGGTTCTGTGGCAGGATATCGGGCGTGATACTTACTGATCTCTATATAACCTTTGCATTTATAATGAAATAGGTACACTGGATACTACTCTCAAGATGCTATGTACAACAACATGGTTAGTTTTTCCTTTTCATTTCTTGTTTATTAGGTAAATTCATGACTGCTTTCGACTATCCAGCTAAATTTTTGGTGACATTGCGAACAGAACTATTACGGTGTATATAGTGGACAACATTGGATGTACCCTAATTTTTATTCGACGTACGATCAATATTCCCAAAGCGGCCAAGGGTCCGGTTTTGGAGTTCATTATCCTCAAATGCTACAGTATTCATATTTATCCACTCCTGTACTAGTTCCTTCTTCAGTGGCTATGGCAACAACCAGCACAGGTTGTATATTTTACTGATTCTAGTTACAAAATTAATTATTGAAACAGATTTAGGCTAGTAAACTTATTGAGTTTTGTGGCATTCCAGATTCAACCATAACTGCCAACAGGGTGCAAAATGCTATCTCCGAATAGAATTCGTCTCAGAAAACATACACAAATTCTTCCTGCAGACTAACAAGATATCGAAACATTTTAAAGTCTCGACATTTGATTCCTTTTCCATTTAATCTCGACTAGTTGGTACTTATTCGAGTAGTCGTACGATCTTTGTCTTCATCTACAGTGCCAAGGACAGGATCAGTCGATTGTTTCTCTGAAGGCAGAGAGCACCTGATCACATGGATTTGTTCATAATAGGCTAGGTTGGTTCAAGGTTAATTTTATACCTTTGAACCTCAAATTAGTTGGTTCAGCTTGGCCAGTAATATGTATTTTGTCTTCTACTTTGGATGTTGTTCATAATTTATGCTTTCATTAGATACATTTATTGGAGAAGAAAATAGCAATGCTCCTTGTATATTCCTTTTTGACTTGTATCTTCCATTACAATCTTTTATCACCTTTTCTTTTCTTTGGGTGGGGGGTTCTAGATTAATGTGTTTGGTATCCGATGAGAATTATTATGTGTCTTCACTTTTTGCTGGCATTGTAGAACAAGGAATTATTAGACTATAGATGCTACACGTATAAGGAAAATTACAAATTGGTTTACAGGCGGCGCAATTTCATTGCATTTTGGACAAAGCACAAAGTTAAACCAATCGATGAGCACGTATACACCATTTTGTAAATTTTCCCACGTACAAGTAGCATTTTTTTTTATTAGACATACACAATGTACACAACCATTAATGATAGAGATGTGACATTTTGGCAAGATTTTGTGGTCTTGGAAGATGTCAAGTAGACCCTAATCGAAAATGATTTTCTGTTAAATATATTTGGTCTCTATTGACGTGAGTTGAGGCCCGGATGTCAAGCAATTAAGTTTTTATGATTTTGACTTGGGAGGCATGGCGTTGTCCTTTGCCGAAGTTTATAGATATTGAAAATAAGTTCGTATAGAGGAGCATGAAGAGCTTATCTCCAAAGAGTTTACATCCTCGAATAGAAGATCTAAGCAATGTACAAGAAAATATACAAAAGAATCTATAGAAAATATTGAGAAAATTAAATCTACTTCAATCTTAAATTAGGCCATCTCCATTTGTCTAGCCATATAATTCCTAATAATTCTCCAGCCTAATTTTCAAGGGAATAAAGTCTTCAAGGTTCTCTCTTTATATCTAGTAGTATTCGTTGACCAATCTGTAAATTTCCCTTTCTCCAATTGTGAGAAAATGGAACTTTCTCACTAACCTTTTTTCAAATATTTTGGTTTAGGTTCGAGTTTTGTCACACAGTTTGAAATGATTTGATTTGGAAATTTGTGAGATCAAATCAGCCTCCTACACCCCTAACCCACTACATCATGAGAGGCCTGAGCAACAAATCAAATTATAATTTGGTCATTGCACCCATTTTTTAAAAAGAGAATTTAAAGAAAAACATAGGAAAAAATATAATATGAGATAAAAATAAGAAGATCGAACATAATTTAATTAGTAAAATAGGCAGGCTCGTGAAACCCAATGGCTTTAATTGTCGATCATGACTTGCTTGGCCAAAATTCGAGCTTAGGTTAGCCATGGGCTTGTGGTAGAACACAAGTTGCAGATCCTATAGGCCAAGCTTTCACAAGTCGCTTGCTGAGTAGACAGGTGGCTCGAGCCTATTGCCACCCATACACTGTATTTTCATAGCATTTAAGTGTGGACAATAAGTGATTTATTTAACACATGCTCATTAGGCAATCTATAGTTAAGATAGTTGAACGTGTGGTCAAATTTAATGAAGTTCGACCCAAGGAAGAAGGTTAAAGGGTAAAAAACTTGAATGGTTCCCTGCTTTACGCCTTGTTCGAAAGAAGTTTTCTAAAATTAAAATTGTACCACATTAGTCCCTACGTCTCTTCACAATGAAAATGATGAGTCTGTGTACAGAATTGCTTACACGACAGTTAATTTCATCCAATTCAAAATCTAAAAAACATGGTTCGTCTCTAAACTATATACATTGCACACAAAAGGTCCCTAAACTTTAACATTGCGTGAATTACCAGTGGACATTCAATAGTTTCTTTATCAAAAGCCCGTTCGATCAATCAGAATTCATGCATAAATTACTGAACATAAAACATAAAGAAACTAACAACTTG
>CAIGRP010035654.1:0-17143 GCA_903798385.1 Fraxinus cuspidata
TTATATGCAGGTTTTATGGTTAATGGTAATGGGTTGTTAATACTGAAGCAGTTAAAAACGGCCATATTTTACTGGCTAGTTGACTCATTAAATAATTCCGAAAATGATTAAAAAAAAAATATTATAATCAACAAAACCCAAGAGCCCAAGGCCCAATCAAAAACTTTTTAATATAATGCGTGAAGCGTGACTCGAACCCCGACCTGCCACACAAATTCCACACTTTTCACCGTTGGACACTTCATCTGAATTAATTATTTCTTTCACATATTATATTTATTGTATAAATATCTAACACAAACTTCCATTTTAATGTCTACTTATTAATAAATGAGTAATTCTATTCATAGTATAAATTATCGGTAGTTGTCTTATGTGGCATATATATGACAGTTTGTTATTTGACACACGAGCCAATAAAAAATTATCACTTTAATGTATCAAATAATAAACTGTTATGTGTATACCACGTAAGACAACCACTATTAATCTTCACTATGAACAACATTACTCTTAATAAATTTAGATTATATAGAGTTTAGTTAATATGAATAAAAATTGACTCACATTGGGCCTAGTGTCCAAGTGGTTTGGCCAATAGTTTCCAAGAACTTGCCTACGTGCAATTTATATAACAATAGCAAGTATAAAATTATAGGCCCACAAAAAAATAATAAATAAACAAATAAATAAATAAATAAAATATATCAAATAATTTATTTCATGTTTAGTTGAATTTTATGCATACTAAATTTACATTTATTAGGCACTTCGATTGTCAAGGGCATCCAAGGTACATCGTCCCCCACATTGCTCCTACGTGGCATCGAGTAGGACTCAATGTAAGATGGAGGCAAATAATTTGCATTTCATTCTTTTTTTCAAACTAGAGTTTTGAAAAATTTAAGAAGAACAAAAATTTCACAAGACAAGGATTTGTTTCAAACCATAGTTTTGCATTTATTATGTCCCTATTACCAGCCCAACACCAGACCCAAATCTCAAGCCAAGAAATACTACTTGTCAACACTAAAGTCCAAATACTTCTCTAGGACTAGGGATCTCATCTACATACAAAACAAGTTTTCTCAATAAATGACTTCAGATGGATGGATGAGAAACAAACATGAATGTATTAATTTAAAATATTCTTGAAATCAATTATGGAATATATCTGGGAAGTCCATAGCCTAATAGATAATTAGTTATGTTGAGAAATTGTTTTCAAAACCAATAAAGTATGTGTGAAATGTGAGAGGAGAAAAACGGCTGAATTTGTGACCTATACGACTGCATAGGCCAACCGCATGGCCATCAACAAGGATTCAAGCCCCTATTTCGAGCTCCTTTATGTGGCTGCATAGAGGTTCTATGCGGTATATAGAGTAATTTTTTGGACCGTTGGAGGTCGTTTTTGACCGTTTATTTTTTTTTTATTTTGGTAACTTTTCACTCAAACCATTTGCCGGAAAAACCTTTAAGCATCTTATATTATTGGAGAGGGGACAAGTATTGTTTGAGGACATTGATCAGGCGTTTGAGTCTTCAAGTTTGAAACTGGTTTTGTTCGTGTTGTTGATCTCGTTGATGTAATATTTTGGTGTGTTTCTTCTCCAACTCCAATGCTTCTACAACAAATTCAAACGATATTTCTCCGATGGAGAGTGAAACAACAATGGCTACGATAAAATTGATGAATTAGGATTTGGTGTTCTTGGATAGTTTCGATGGCACGAACTACACATAATGGCAAGACAAGTTGAAATTTCTACTAACTGTTTTGAAGATCTTTAATATTCTTGACCTGGAATTGGCACAATTGCCGGAACCATCAAGTGGATAAACTGAATCAATCAAGGTAGAATGACTAAATCGCCAAGAAGATGAATTAATATGCCGTGGTCACATACTCAGCGCGCTGTCGGACCGTTTGTATGATATGTGCACAAACACTTCATAGGCGAAAGAGATATGGAATGCCTTGGAGAGTAAGTACAAAGTGGAAGAAGAAGGTACCAATAAATTTTTGATTTCAAAATATTTTTATTTTAAATTTCTTGAACATATCCCTTTGCCTCCCCAAGTGCATGAATTGCAAATGTAAGTCAACAAACTGAAGGCAATAAAGATTGAAATCCCGGAGACCTTTCAAGTGGAGGCTATAATTGCAGAACTCCTTGAGATTTGGAAAGGATATTAGAAGAAAATAATGCATAGTTTCGAAGATTATTCTTTGGAACAATTGCAAAAATATTTGCGCATTGAGGAAGAGTCTAGAATGAGAGATAAGAATGAAAATTCTTATGAAGGCACTTCCAAAGCTAATGCGGTGGAGAAAATTGAACCACCTGCGAAATCCAACAAGAGGAAGCCTTCTAGGAACTTCAACAAGTCCAAGAAGAAGAACAAATGTGGGCGTTTTGTGTGTGGAAAACCTAGACACTAAGCAAAAGATTGTAGACACCGAAAACAAAACAACTTAAAAGGTAAAATAAATTCCATCCAAGAAGACAAGATAGTGGCCACTGTTAGCGAAATAAATACGATCAAGCGAAATGTTCCTGGGTGGTGGTATGATACTTGTGCACTATGCATGTATCATATAACAAATCTTTATTCACTACATACCATTTCACTTTCGAGAAGTGAGGTGGATGGAAACCAAGAGATCCAAATGAGAAATGAGGTTCGATCAAAAGTAATTAGCAAATGAAATGTCGATATCATTTTCACTTTCGAGAAGACTGGTACTTTAACAAATGTACTTTATGTTCTTGACATGAATACGAATCTAGTGAGTGGAAATCTCTTAGGAAAATCGGGCATAAAAATTGTATTTGAGTCCAGTAAAGTTGTATTATCCCTTAACAAAAAATTTGTTGGAAAATGCTATTCTTGTAAATGAATGGTCAAATTATGTACCGTTGACAAATCTTTAAATTATAAAGTTGAATTTTCTTATGTTGTTGATTCCTTTTCATTGTGGCATGCTAGATTATGTCATACTGGTAAAAATACAATGAAAAGAATGATGAAATGTGATTTGATTTCATATGATGAAAATAATGAACACAAGTTGTGCAAGTTAGTGAAATTGTTATACTGTTTGAAGCAGGCACCTAAAAAATGGCATGAAAAGTTTGACTTAACTATAATATCTTTTGGTTTTAAACGTAATAGCGTAGTTAAATGTTTGTATTCTAAATTATGTGATTTTTATTTACTTATATGCTAACGACATGTTGATTATGAGTAATCACATGGAGGGAATAGAAGAAATGAAGATGTTTCTATCTTGCATATTCAAGATGAAGAATATTGGACAAGTGGATACCATTTTGGGTATCAAAGTCTCTAAGACTAGTGGGGGTTATCATCTTAGTCAATTGCATTAAATTGAGAATACGATTAACAAGTTCAAGCATTTGAACGTGAAAGAATATAGTACCCCAATTAATCCAAGTTCGAAACTAATAAAGAATGATGGAAGTGCTATTGCTCAATTGGAGTATGCAAGTGCTATTGATAGTCTTATATATGCAATTCAATGAACAAGACCGGACATAGCCTATACAATAAGTAAAATAAGTAGGTTTACTAGCAATCCGAGCAATGATCATTGGAAGGTCATTGGGAGAGTTCTTGGATGCTTAAAGAAAACTAAGAACTTGGGTCTTCAATATACAAAATTCCCTGCTGTATTGGAATGATTTATAGATGCTCGCTGGATATCTATCATTGTTGAAAGTAAATTTACTTCAGGTTGGGTGTTTACTCTTAGAGGAGGGGCTATTTCATGAAAATTAAAGAAATAGACATATATAACACACTCGACTATGGAATCCGAGTTTGTAGCACTATTGGAAACCGGGAAGGAGGCTAAGTGGCTTAAGGATCTCCTATATAAAATACCATTGGGACCAAAGAATACATCTTCGATATCTATCATGTGTGATAGTCAAGCCACGTCAGCGAAAATATACAATAAGGTATACAATGGAAAGTCTAAACATATGAGTTTAAGACATGACTACATAAGGAAATTAATCAATAGTGGAATAATTTCCCTAAATTATGTAAAGTCGATAGAGAAATTAGCGAATCCATTAGCTAAAGCTCTAAATAGAGATTTGGTGAATTCTGCTTCGAGTAGGGGATTGAAAATTTTAAACTAAAAAAGGTCCACCAATAATGGCAACCCTACCCATCATTACTTAAAATGTAATTCACGGGTTCAAAGGGTAAAAATAAGTCATTCGATATGTGGGTAGTTTCAGCATTATTCAAATATGCTATAACCCCATCTTAGTTATAATAATGCTGGTTGTTACTGAAGTGAGAGATGAGTTAAACTTTTAATGAAGTTCAGTACTAAGTACAAGTATCTTTAAAAGTAACAAAGATACTGGAAGAACTTCATTTAAATAAACTTCGAGGTGGTGCCGCTTCAATAGAGAGTTAGAGTTTCTCTTTTAAAATTTTGTTGAAAAGGGTGAGGGCAAGACCATAATAGCGCTAAGAGAGTTTGAGAAACTTGAGAACACGTGATATTTGTGTGTGTGTTCTACCGGTATTGTTATATGGAATCATTGGTTCAAAGCTTTTGCTCCTCTATGCGACTGCATAGACCGTTGGAGGCCATTTTTGACCATTTTGTTTTTTTTTTAATTTGGTGGCTTTTCACTCAAATTTTGGCACTATTTCGTGCTTCTGGTTAATGCTTATATATAGGGGATCCATGTTCAAGGCAAATAATGTAATAAAAACACTTGAGAATCATATATCAAAGATCTAAATCTGATTCTTCATCATATTCAGAATCTTCATTTGTGTTCTTCACGTTTTGAGAATTACACTTTATGCTTGAGTGTTTAATCCTTACAAGTCTTGATTAATCCTTCAAACCATTTGTCGAAAAAACTGCTAAGCATCTTATATTATTGGAGATGAGGCAATTATTGTTTGAGGACAACAATCACGCGTTTGAGCCTTCAAGTTTGATCTTGGTTTTGTTCGTGTTTGTTGATCTCGTTGCTACAATATTTTAGTGTGTTTCTTCTCCAACTTCTGTGATTCTATAACAAGTTAAATGGTAGTTTTATTATCACGAGTTAAATGTTTAATCACACTCAACTTTACATAATGTCACATTTCACTAACTCCAATATAAAAACTAGTGCCACGTAATTGAGCCCAAACACGCCTCACCGTTTGAACCATGAAATCGCAATTCATTTCGTAATCTCTCCAAAGATCTAGAACTTGCAGTAGCGTGCAAACCCTAACCCTTACCGAAACCAAGCCTCCATCACAGTCGAAGGCCACAACTGATCACAGATTTTGGAGTTTTCAAGAAGCGCACATGGAGGGACCACTTCTAGGTATATCCTACATTTTTTGGTTTCTTCTTCTTCCTTTGTACTGCCATGTATTGTTTATCTCCATATTTTTAAAAATAAGCACTGGATTCTGTAATGTTGGGTGCTTCTTATGGCTCTTGGAAAGTTCCTTATTTATTGATTTATCATTTTTTTCTAAATTTTAATCACAAAATTCCCTTTAGATTCAGTTAGAAATTAGAAAAATGGGATTGTTGGATCATTTGAAATTTTTGTCTGTTCTTGATTTTATGTTTTTGTGTACTCTGGTGTCCATATAAATGCACTTGTGAGCAAGAAAATGATTTTTTTGTTATGTATTATAATCTTTTTCGTTGATACTGGGATTGTTGGAGCCAATTGATATTCGAACGCATGAGACATATGGAGTTAGGAGACATGTAAGTACTTATAATATTCTTTTCGCATGTGTGTAACTTATTAGGTCTATAAGTTTTTTACTAACATAGAATTCATGTTCGTGGACACAGAAAACTGGTTCCAGACTACGTGAATGGAACTAGTTCGAGCCGAGTGCATGAGGAAGTTCAATTAGAACAAGATCAAATGATAGGAGATGTGCTGGTGCTGGGACATCTAATTTTCGAAGGAAGCAGGAACTTGTTTGTGTAGTGTTTGATGTATTTTTGTGCTATTGTTGCTGCATGTGTAGTTGATGTACATGGGTAACTACTTATGAGGTCTGGAGGGTGTTGTGATGGTGGCGAAGTTTTTGTATTGCTGTAGATTTTTTTGTAAAGGCAGCAATAACAGATGTAGGAATGGAATTGATAGTTGTTGGCTTTTTTTATGTACAGTACATATGGGTCGAAAATGGAACTATTGTTCTGTTAGGCTGCATTTTCTTATGGTGTTTTTGATTCATGTCGATTCAAATGCAAGATTGGGTTGCATATAGAGTATTTTGTTGCCGTTTGTGATGGTGGTTGTATTATTTTTGAAACAGTTCGCTTTTGCATGATGCATTGTACTTCTTTATGGTTGGATTGTTATAATTGTTCAAAATTAATAAATTCTTAATTAAAATGAAATTGGTAGCCAGAACTTTGATCTATGCAACCATATAGATCAAAGGGTATGAGGTCGCATAGACCCCTGCATGGATTCCAGCCCCGACATGTGTTTTTCTATGCAACTGCAAGGAATTGTTCTATGTGGCCGTATAGAAGAAAAAAAGAGCCGTTGGACTATCATCCTTGTTTGAAATTTTTTTGTGGTTATTTGTGAAAAGTTGCAAAACTTTGCATGATTTTTTTTCACCATTTTGTGGGTATTGATGGTTATCTATAAATAGATAATATGAGATCAATACAAATATACTTGAAAAACATTATTAAATCCAAAATTAAGATAAAATCATCATTTCAATACAAAGAATCTATATTCTTTCATCCATATTCAAAATCCCCTTTGCGTTCTTAAGTTTAGGTAGAAAACACAGGTGCTTAAGTATTTTTCTATTACAAAGCTTGATATATCCTGCGGACCATTTGCCGTGAAACCCGTTAAGCACCAAATTCATCGACAGGGGGACAAATATCGTTTGAGGACAGTGATCTTCGTGTTTGAGCCTTTTGAGTATTCTATAAAATTGTTGATTATTTATGTCCTGGATTTTTGGAAGCAATTTAATTGATGTTCTTAATCATTTGTTCATTGGTTTCTTCTCCAAACCCCTTATGTGGAAGAACGATGATTTTTCCAACAATCTCAAACGATACATTTTTTTGATGGAGAATGGAATCACCAAGGCTTCAATGAAGTGATGAAATTTGATAAATTATTACCTTGCCTTCTCAACTATTTCGATAAGTCGAATTCTAATTTCGATTTCATGAGTATAAATGGTAAGTATTGATATGAATATAATATGCACATTATCGATATTATATCTTCAACATTCTTAAGATGGATTTTTGTTCATTGTGCATAAAAATATTTTGTTGAAGATACGTACATGGAGTATCATGTATTGGAATCTATGCATTATAGAGCATACATGTAATCAAATGATGAAAATATGTTGATGAAGATCTTATGTGCATATTAAATTACATTTGCAATAAGGATCATGATATTGCATGAATAAATTTAAATCATACTTTTGACATATCATGAATATGGTAAAAATGTTCTATTCCAATATTTGAACTAGGAAAATCATGTTTCATCAATTTTTTGAATGAGGCGTTCAGATAATATTTATGTTCACGAGTAATGAATTTGTGTATTGTAGTGCTTAAATGCACATAATAGATAGTGATTCTATAACATGGAATCATTCATTTATGTTTGAATTCATTTCATATTGCTTTGTGGACAAGCAAACCATTGTGTATATTTATATTGAAGTTTTGTGCACGGTTGATCTATGTAAATGCTCATTACATTGTGTATTAATGATATGAAATGACTTAAGAATACATAGAAATTCTTAATTATGGATCATTATTCTAAGATATCACCATTTTCGAAAATTATTGGAATATGTGTATTGTGGTACATGGATTTTATTCAATAGTTTTTAAGAGATATAATTGCATGTTTAGAATTATGAATTTATTTTCATTTGTTCATAATTCATTTTCATGAACTGGTGCATGCAAATACGTATGTTTAATGTATTTGAAATTATGTGACTTTGAGAAAGAAGTCATATGAGTTTTAATATGAATTTTGTGCAGCAACAATGTGTGTGATACATTTTCCTTTATCAAACACCATGTATATCTATTGGTACATGCATTGGCTTTTGTTTATTTAGTGCACGATGATTTGGTTGGAGATACCATTCATTCTGATTAAATATTTTATATAAGTTGTATCAAATAAACTTTAAATTGGTATACGTCGTGTTCTTTTGGAAATCAAGCATGTTTTTGAAAAACATGATTTTTCATGAAACAATGATTTTTCATTTTTGATTGAGGAATTGGAATTGAAAGTCCATATGTATTTTTAAGGCAATTATAAAGTGGTGCATCTTTATTGTTTAAATGTATTTTCAAAATCGATTTTGGTGGCGAGAGGTCTACCGTATGTTAACTTGTCAATAAAGAATTGATTCTTTCTTTTATGAAAGTGCATGGTGCATGTTTTGGCCATTGTTTGATATTATTGTAGTAATGGTTATTCTTGTTAAGATAATAAGATTGCACCATTCCTTATAATGTGAAAGTGCAATCAACATCTATGAAACTTTGATATTCCTAGTCAATGTGTGTTGATTAAGATAGAATAAACTTATACAATGTATGTATAAATGTTTGAAATATAAGTTGATATTCATTTACTTTGATTGTGATGATTTTTGGACATTGTTGAGATTAATACAAGTCAAACAATGAATGGTTAGAAATGAGAAAATTTACTCTTAACCATTGGACTTGTATATATGTTGGAAGAATGCCAACTATTTATTTAAAAGTACATGGACTTTCATGATTATTTCTTATATTGGAATATGAAAATAACATGGTGATTTAGTTGGTTGATTTCATGTCTTTTTAAGATGATATTAACTTTAGTTAAAAATGATAGCCTCAAATAATTTGATAAAATTAAATGAGATGATTTATGCAGTATTATATTTGCATAAGAGTATGGTAGATAGGGTTAAAGGTACCCATGATTTGACATGAAATAATACTATTTTGTGAAATGTCATAAATCTGATAATTGCATATATTTGGAGAAATTACAATTCTTGTGAATCAAGATGCTTAGCACTCTTCATTGTACTATACTACAATGCGCGAAACCAATTAAGTTGGTTTATGCTTGGAAAAGCATTATTGGTCTATTTAATGACCTTGACCAAATTGTGATCAAAGTAAATGTAGTTGATTTGCATTACGTTGTGAGCAACTGAAATATATTGTGAATTGACGACCACTAATTTTGGAAGTACTTAAACTTTCACAAAACATTTGATATGGACATTATTTATTTGATAATGAATTGAACTATCAAAGAGTTGATGAATTCTAAGTTCAAGTATAACCCAAATGTTGGGGTTAACATTAATGTTTATGAACTTATATGAGAAAGTTCAAAACTTGGGGATGCAAATTTCACTATATTGCATATGTATTCCTAATTAAGGAATTGTAGGGGTAACTTAGTTTAAAAGTTACATTTCCCTGTACTATATAATCATAGTAAAATGTCTATGAAGTGAAAAAGGTAGAGAGCCCTCATTATAAGGATGATATACACTAAGTCTAAAGTGAATGTGATGGGTTGAGAGCCAATTACGGCGTTTGTTTGGATATGCAAATACAACTATAAGATTTGAAGAATATTCATAAAGTTGAAATGCATTATAATGTTTTAATAAAAAAATTTATTGAGTACCCATGATTCTGAAATTCACTAGTAAATATGATTGACTTGTGTAGTGTTAAATAGAAATCTTCCACCGTAAATGGAAATTGATAAAGCTTTACATAAAGCTAGTGAGAAACATCTGGCTTCATAAGAAGATTTCTTAGTAGGTGACATTTTGTATCAATCAAATGAATTGATCATTGGCTAGCTATATTTGATGAGGCACTAAGTGATCTGTAATGGAAAGTCTAAACATATGAGTTTAAGACATGACTACATAAGAAAATTAATCAAGAGAAGAATAATTTTCCTGAATTATGTTAAGTCAATAAAGAACATAGCCGATACTTAAAGTAAACCTCTGATGAGGATTTAGTAATATCTACTTCGAGTAGGATAGGGTTGAAATTCTTAAATCTAAAGATTCACTAATGATGACAACCCTAACTGTCATTACTTAACAAAGTAATTCATGGGTTCAAAGGGTAACAACAAGTCATTCGATATGTTGATAGTTCAGCAATATAAAATCCGCAATTAACCTTATCTTAAGTATATAATGCTGGTTGTTACTGAAGTGAGGGTTGAGCTTTAAGCTCTTAATGAAATTCAATACTGGGTACAAGTATCTTTAAAAGTGACAAAGATATGGAAGAACTTCCCCTGGATAAACTTCGAGGTGGTGCCGTCTCAATAGAGAGTTGGAGTTTCTCTCTTAAAAGTTTTTTGAAAAGGATGACCGCAATGCCATATTAGCGCTTAGGGAGTTTGAGAAACTTGAGAACATGTAATACTTATGTGTGTGCTCTTACCGGTATTGTCATATGGAATAATTAGTTCAAAGCTTTCATGCTACATTTAATTTCGACTTTACTTTGTTTGAATTACACTACGATTATATTCAAATTGAAAGATATCTAATCTTTAAGCATAAGTATTGTATAATTTGATTATGAGATTTTATTGAATTATGAGCAAGTGGAAAATTGTTGTTCAAAATTAATAATTTTGGAATTGGAATGAAAAATGAAATTGGTATCCAGAACTTGGATCTATGTGACTGCATAGATAAAAGGGTATACGGTCCCATACACCCATGCAGGGATTTAATAAATTCGAAATTGAAATGAAAAAATGAAATTGGTAGCCAGAACTTTGATCTAGGCAACCACATAAATCAAAGGGTATGCAATCGCATACACCCGTGCAGGGATTCCATCCCCGAGATGTGTTTCTTCTATGCAACCATAAGGAATTGTTCTATGCGATCGCATAGAAGGAAAAAAGAGTCGTTGGACTGCCATTCTTGTTTGAATTTTTTTGGTGGTTATTTGTGAAAAGTTGCAAAACTTTCCATGATTTTTTGGCACCATTTCGGGGGTATTGATGGTTATCTATAAATAGATAACATGAGATAAATACAAATATACTTGAAAAACATTATTAAATCCAACATTGAGATAAAATCATCATTCCAATACTAAGAAACTATATTCTTTCATCCATATTCAAAATCCCCTTTGCGTTCTTAAGTTTTGGTAAAACAAAAACATAAGTGGTTAAGTGTTTTTCTATTACAAGGCTTGCTATATCCTACAAACCATTTGTCGGGAAATCCTTTAAGCACCAAATTCTTCTAGAGGAGGCAAATATCGTTTGAGGACAGCAATCTTCGTGTTTGACCCTTTTGATTTTTCTATGAAGTTATTGATCATTTATTTCCTGGTTTTAGTTCGTGGCTTTCGTCTCAAATCTTTTTGTGATAATCAATTGAAGATGTTGATGATTATTTAGTTCTGGATTTTCTTCTACCTTATTCAAGTGGAAGCAATTTAATTGATGTTCTTGATAATTGGTTTCTTCTTCAAACCCCTTGTGTTGAAGAATGATGATTTTCCGAACAATCTCGAACGATACATTTTTGATGGAGAATGGAATCGCCAAGGCTTCAATGAAGTGATGAAATTCGGTAAATTATTACCTTGTCTTCAAACTATTTCGATAAGTCAAATTCTAATTTCGATTTCATGAGTATAAATGGTAAGTATTGATATGAATATAATATGCGCATTATCAGTATTATATCTTCAACATTCTTAAGATGGATTTTTGCATATTGTGCATAAAAATATTTTGTTGAAGATACGTACATAGAGTATCATGTATTGGAATCTATGCATTATAGAGCATACTTGTAATCAAATGATGAAAATATGTTGATGAAGATCTTGTGTGCATAATAAATTACATTTGCAATAAGGATCATGATATTGCATGAATAAATTTAAATCATACTTTTGATATATCATGATTATGGTAAAAATGTTCTATTACAATATTTGAACTAGGAAAATCACGTTTCATCAATTTGTTGAATGAGGCGTTAAAATAATATTTATGTTCATGAGTAATGAATTTGTGTATTGTAGTGATTAAATGCATAATCATTCATTTATGTTTGAATTCATTTCATATTGCTTTGTGGACAAGCAAACCATTGTGCATATTTATATTGAAGTTTTGTGCACAATTGATCTAAGTAAATGCTTATTACATTGTGCATTAATGATATGAAATGTCTTAAGAGTAAAGAGAATTTCTTAATTATGGATCATTATTCTAAGAGACCACCATTTTTGAAAACTATTGGAATATAAGTTGCTATTCCTTATCTTAGATTGTGATGATTTGGATATTGTAGAGATTAATACATGTGAGATAACGAATGGTTAGAAATGAGAAATCTACTCCTGACCATTGGACTTGTATATATGTTGTAAGAATGCCAACTATTTATTTGAAAGTATATGGACTTTCATGAATATTCCTTATATTAGAATATGAAAATGACATGGTGAATTAGTTTGGTTGATTTCATGTCTTTTTGAGATGATATTAACATTAGTTAATAATGATAGCCTCAAATAATTTGATAAAATTAAATAAGATGATTTATGCGATATTATATTTGCATAAGAGTATGTAGATAGGGTTAAAAGGTACCCATGATTTGACATGAAATAATACTATCTTGTGAAATGTCATAAATTTGATAATCGCATATATTTGGAGAAATTGTAATTCTTGTGAATCAAGATGCTTAGCACTCTTCATTGTACTATACTACAATTCGTGAAACCAATTAAGTTTGTTTATGCTTGAAAAAACATTATTGGTCTATGTGATGACAATGACCAAATTGTGATCAAAATAAATGTAGTTGATTTGTAGTACATTGTGTGCAATTGAAATGTATTGTGGATTGACGGCAACTAATTTTGAAAGTGCTTAAACTTTCACGAAACATTTCGTATGGACATTATCTATTTGATAATGAATTGAACTATCAAAGAGTTGATGAACTCTAAATTCAAGAACAACCCAAATGTGGGGGGCAACATTAATGTTTGTGAACTTATATGAAAAAGTTCAAAACTTGGGAATGCAAACTTTACTAGATGGCATATGTATTACTAATTAAGGAATTGTGAGGGTAACTTAGTTTAAAGTTACATTTCCTTGTACCTTATAATCATAGAAGAATGCCTATGAATTGAAAAAGGTAGAGAGCCCTCATTATAAGGATGATATATACTAAGTCTAAAGTGGATGTGATGGATTGAAAGCAACTTACGACGTTTGTTTGGATATGCAAAAACAACTAGAATATTTGAAGAATATTAATAAAGTTGAAATGCATTATAATGTTTTAATAAAAGTTATTGAATATCCATGATTTTGAAATCCACTAGTAAATGTGATTTGACTCGTGTAGTGCTTAATAGAAATCCTCCAACCGTAAGTGGAAATTGATAAAGTTTTACATAAAGCTAGTGAGAAGCATGTGGCTTCGTAAGAAGATTTCTTAGTATGTGAGAATTTGTAACAATCAAATGAATAGATCATTAGCTAACAATATTTGGTGAGGTACTAAGTCATTTGTAATGAAAAGTTTAGACATATGAGTCTAAGACATGACTATATAAGGAAATTAATCAAGAGTAGAATAATTTCCTAAATTATATGAAGTTGATTGAGAACTTGGTGGATCCTCTAACTAAACCTCTAAATAGAGATTTAGTAAATTCTATTTCGAGTATAATGTGGTTAAAACTCTTAAATCTAAAGATCCACCAATACGGCAACCCTACCTGTCATTACTTAACAAAGTAATTCATGGGTTCAAAGGGTAACAACAAGTCATTCGATATGTGGATAGTTTCAACATTATAAAATCCACAATTATCCTTATCCTAAGTATATAATGCTGGTTGTTACTAAAGTGAGGATTGAGCTTTAAGCTCTTAATGAAGTTCAGCACGGGGTACAAGTATCTCTGAAAGTAACAAAGATACTGTAAGAAATTCACCTAGATAAATGTCGAGGTGGTGCCGTTTCAGTAGAGAGTTAGAGTTTTTCTCTTAAAAGTTTGTTGAAAAGGATGAGCGCAATGCCATATTAGCGCTAAGCGAGTTTGAGGAACTTGAGAATATGTAATACTTGCGTGTACTCTTACCGGTATTGTCATAAGGAATAATTGGTAAAAAAATTTCATGCTACCTTTAATTTTGATTTTACTTTGTTTGAATTACACTACGGTTAGGTTCAAATTGAAAAATATCTAATCCTTATGCATAAGTATTGTATATTTTAAATATGAGATTTTATTGAATTTTGAATAAGTGGGGGATTGTTGTAATTGTTGTTCAAAATTAATAAATTTGGAATTGGAAGAAAAATGAAATTGGTAGCCAGAACTTTGATCTATGCAATAGATCAAAGGGTATGCCGTCGTATGCACCCATGCAGGAATTCTAGCCCCGGCATGTGTTTATTTTATGCAACCACACAATTGTTCTATGCGGTCGCATAGAAGGAAAAAAGAGTCATCGGACTGCCATCTTTGTTTTAATTTTTTTGGTGGTTATTTGTGAAGAGTTGCAAAACTTTACATGGTTTTTTGGCGCCATTTTGGAGGTATTGATGGTTATCTTTATAGATAACATGATATCAAAACAAATATGCTTGAAAAACATTATTAAAATCCAACAATGAGATAAAATCATCATTCCAATACAAAGAATTTATATTCTTTCATTCATATTCAAAATTCCCTTTGCATTCTTAAGTTTTGGTAGCAAAGACAAGTCTTTTAAGTATTTTTTTATTACTAGGCTTGATATATCCTACAGACCATTTGTCGGGAAACCCTTGAAGCACCAAATTCTTCGAGATAAGGCAAATATCGTTTGGGGACAGCGATCTTTGCGTTTGAGCCTTTTGATTTTTCTATGAAGTTGTTGATAATTTAGTTCCTAGTTTTGGTTCATGGCTTTCATCTCAAATCTTTTTGTGGAGAATCAATTGAAGATGTTGATGATTATTTATTTTCGGATTTTCTTCTACCTTATTCAAGTGGAAGCAATTTAATTGATGTTCTTGATCATTTGTTCATTGGTTTCTTCTCGAAACCCCTTGCATGGAAGAACGATGATTTTTCCAACATATACTACAAGTTGCATTAATTCGAAATAGTTTGCTTTGTGTTCATTTCGCTCTTCTGCACAGGCAAATACCAGTTTAAACAAATAAGTTATAATTCCATTTTTATAGAAGGAATTTCTTCTAATACCCAACATTTCTCCAGTACAGCGCAACATCGAACATCAAAGAGAGGCGAACTTCACCAGTTTAACATCAACAACGCACACAAACTTAAAACAAGAAAAGTCTAGTTCTCACTACAAAAACATGAAACATAAAGCTAATTCTTCTCCTCGAGAACATTGCGGAAATTTTTCACGACTCTCTTCCCCTTCGTTTCCCACTCTCTTCCGTGTCTCCTTCACCCATGTGGATGGTTATGTTTAATGATTTCTTAAAGTCCTTTTTTGGGTAATTTGAGCAACACTTGTGAATCAAAGCGACATATTTTCAATTGGAACCACTTTTCGTTCGTCTTTATCACCACAAGACCAATCTTCATCCTTTAATGGTTTTCGTTTGTCGGGCAAGACGTCACTCCACTCCAAAAATCCGCAATTTCTAGTGCAACAAATGAATAATCGATCTATGTTTGTGGTCTTCACTACTTCCACCCATTTCATGAAGCCATCGGCACAATCTAGACATCATTGTCTTTTGGGGCATGCCCACAATTGGTGTTCTGACTGTCTACAACTATGACAAATTCTCTTATTTTTTCCTATCAAACAGAAAAACACAAAATTCTTACATACAATTTGTTGTGTAAATTGCAGGGAATAGATCAAATCTCCATTTTTTTTATGTCATAGGAGGCGGCAGAACTATAGTAGTGAACTCCAAACATTTGTTCCCATGGAGTGACTGCACTAGTGAACTCCAAAAATCAAAGAACAACAATGCTTAACAAATATGAAAAAAGGAAATAGAAAACATTACCATGAACAACATTGGGAAAATATTTCATTAACAACTAAACCGGAACAACAACACAAATTGGATTTTAATAAAAAAAAAAAATCACTTGTAACAACAAATCCAGTGACTTGGAAAAATATTACTTGCAACAACAAATGCCTGTGATTTAACTAAAAATACATAGAACAAGTAAACAGGAACAATAATGTCAGTACAAAATTACTTGGATCAACCAAGGTAGTAGTAGTGATATTAGCAAAAAAAAGTTGAAATTTTTTCTTCAATACCCCCATATGTTCTCTCCATGTCAACGAACTGAGCAAATCACCATTGTCGTGCCTTCAATTTCGAATCAACTTTGATTTGGTGTTAGGGTTCTCTTGATTTAGAATCTTAGATTTGAGAGAGATAAGATGGTTTCTATCTCGTTCTTTTCTATTTGATTTTCATATCACGCTTTCAAATTAAATGGCGTGTTTCGGCTTCGTCAATTAAATACGTGCATTTCATTTTTCTGTTGGTGTTATTAACGGCTAGGTGTGAAACTGTCATCTACGTAGGCGCTTGGAAGAGACAAAAGTTATCCAGTGAGTGATGAAATGCAACTTAACAAAGTTCAATGAGTAATCGGTTGCAAACTAAAGTACAATGAGTGTAAAGTTCAGTGTGTGTTCAAACATTTAACTCTATTATCACCGCATATTTTGTTTGTTGCATCAGAAGTATGAATTTGTATACAATATTTTTTTCTTAGGCTAGGATATTTCTTGATCTACCAATGGAGCAATCCAAAAACTTGTTGCGTTTTTTTATAACGCAAGTGTACGATATCGTAACAAGTAATATAGTGGACCTTTGAGTCCGGATTATCGTTCCCACGAGAACTATACTTTAGAACTTAATCTAATTTTTCTAACTCCTATTTGATAAAAGCAAGTAAATTTTTATGATGACTGTGATTATTTTTTTTATAACTACTTTTAACAAATTGAAAATATAAAAAGATTGCAAAC
>CAIGRP010035659.1:0-11786 GCA_903798385.1 Fraxinus cuspidata
AGCCATTTGCTCCCGCTGAGCTTGCTGAACTTTCACATCTGGGCTAAAAGGTAACAAGACATTCAGTTCTTCATAGGTCTTCTTAAAATTCATAAAATAAGCCTGTAGAGACTGATCTTGTTGTTCAACACGGTAAAAACCCTTAAAACTTCATAAATACTTGACACATTCCCTTTTCCGGAGTACATAAATTCTAAATATTTCATCAATTCTGTAACATACTCACAGTGATTAATCAGATTGACTATCTCAGTGTCAATGAAATTTTGGATTTGTAAGAATAATCGGGCATAATCTCTTAGTCATGTTTGGTTAGTATTATCCGTTGGCGGATCTTCAGAAAGATGGTCGGCCATAGAGATATTCCAGAAATAAATCCGTACTGTCTTACACCAATCTATATAATTTGGACCAATCAACTTATTTTCTGTGATTTTGGACATCATTGGAATGACATTAGTCACAACTAAATTCTTTTATTCGTCAGCCATAGAAGTAAAACACAATATCTAAATCAACACCCCCACAAGTATCCAACGGAACTAATTTCCCACATAAGAGCTCACATAAAGACCAAAGTAAATCACAAATGATTTAGGCTCAATAAAACCCAAGCCCAAACAAAATTATATTTCACCACCAAATTGAGCCCACCAAACAAATCAAGCCCAATGGAACTGAAGCGCAATATACTCACAAAGGCAGCCCTAACTCCAAAAAAACTCAGATGACGATGGAGGTACGAGCAGTGACTACAGACGGTGCCGGAACAAGCTTCCACGATCAAAACCCAACCTTGAAGATGTCGGAATTGTGGCCTTAGATCGCACAAGCAGGATGCGGCGCTACTACCAAAAGCTCAAAACACGGCGCTAATAAACACGAGATGTTACCACTGAAGACTCCAGCGTCGTTGAACATTGGTTTGAACTTTCGCGAAGAACCACCCTCCAACCATATGTAGCGCCAACAACACATGCGGACAACCGCATGTTTGAGAAAAAAAATTATGGCTTTGATACCATGTAAGGAAGAGGGAACAATTTTATATCTTTATTCATAGGAGAATATACATATATACACATATTGAGAAATCTAAATTAGGAAGAAGGAATCCCTATAATTAAGTCAATTCCTATAATTAAGCCTCTATATAATTATTTACACTAATAAAATGCAAGTTTTATAAAAATATGATGATAAAAAGCGTACTATGATCACGAATTTTCTAATATCAATCTCCTTTAACTCCAAAACTTATAAATTTGACAACACGATTCAATTATTCCTAATTTGTTTAACAATCTCTCCCAAATAAAATTAAACTTATTCTTACACGTGACTCGATTATATTTCAATGAAGAATGCGAACATATAAAATGCATTAAAGATTTATGAATAATTAAAGATCACGTAAAGTATAGCGGTATATTTCTATCCTCTATTGGACTCTACGACAATTGATATTATGTTTAACTTATTTTCAATTTTTTGAAGGTAAAACAAACCACAAAGCTCATACAACTATTGTGAGTATAATTGTAGAAAATATTAAATCCATGTTAATCATTTAAGAATTAAAAATTTGCTTTGAATGTCAAAAATAAATAAGATTCAAATTAAATGTTCATGATATAAGTTTCATCGTAATCTTATCACTAACATAGTCTAGTATAACATAATATTGAAATTAGCCACTGTTTGAGTTACATTCTCATATTTATTTTCATTCTTCTACTCATTTTCAATAAAATAATATTTTCTATCACGTTAGTAACTTTTTTTTTCAACCACATATTGACTATCACATCACAAATAAAAAGAAAAAAAGAAAATGCACTCTCCTGAAAGATATGTATCAAACACAATTTAAACAGTTTAAACAACGACACCTAAAAATTGGCCGAATGTAATTAATTCCCTCTTTGCGCAATTATTGATGAATTTATGAACAAAGAATTGGAATTTTTTTCTCTCTAGCTGCTGCCTTCCGTCCACCGACGGATATCTGTCCTTTATATTTCTGCTTGTGCTGAGTCCACTTTTTTCTTCCCCCAGCCGCAACTCTATCTCAATTTTTTTATGCGTGTCTTCTTTTCCTTTCTTTTTCGACAGTTGCAGCCTTTTTTTCCTCTTCTTGTGCTGCGTCTTTTAATTGTCGTCTTCTTGGCTGCCCCTGTGCTTGTATATATATTTTCCCCTCTGCCGCCAAATTAGTTTTAGTCCCAACAGGAGTCCAATGGATTAATTTCATTCCTAGTACAATTGGTCTACACCCAATTAATTGCAATTTATCTTCCAAGGCCTCACTTCATTTCATTATTGTATTTTAGTCCAGGAATCCAATTATGCTACTCGTGTCATTCTTTACTTCACTTCAAGCCCTTCAATTTCTAAAGTATAGAATTTGATCCTCTACTCTAAAATTACGCCTATTTTGATCCTCCTTTCTTTTTTAATTGCTTTGAAACAAGTCACCGAAATAAACGAAAATTAACACAAGTTAAGTAGAAATAAACACTTTAATGATATAAAAACTTAGTAATATGGCCTAAATAAGTGCACAAAACGCACTAATTAAGATATACGACACTTTCAACCAAGGGTGAATTTAGATATATTGTCCAACAATAACTATTAATGCCATCAGTTTTTTAATCGTGCTTAATTAAGCTGATTTTCAGTTTGGGTAGGATGTGTGAAGGGGCATGCCCGCCTTTGGGTTGACACAACCTGCATTTTTTCGGCTTGTTAGGTCAAGTCAGGCCATGTCAGGTCAAGACAGGCCAGCCCAACTTTGTGTCTGTAAGACAATATTCTGAAGCGATGCCATATGAGCAAATGGAATTATTAACATTGCTTCTTTGATAGTTTTTGCTCTTCTAGGCCTTCCACTTGCTGTAAATATTTTGAGGCTCTAGTTCTTCCTTCCCTGGCTCCAAATTTAATGTATTTAAAGTTCTTATAGCAGTAGTATAGACATGAACTAACTGCCGATTCAGGAGGCGGCCAAGGTAGTTCCATACATTCTTAAAAAAACACACATTCTTGCAGATAGCCTCTTCCAGCCGAGAAGTCACATGCACGACTCTCTTTCTCATTACACGTGACTTGTATGTTTGATAAAATGAATTGAACAGTATTTATGAAGAAAAAGAAGTTGAAATTGTGTCCATTGTATTTTGTTGTGCCTAATATTTTGTAACAAATATGTCAAGAAAGTTCATTGGACATTCATTACGAGTAGGTTCTTGCTTCTTAGAAATATTACTTGCGTTCGGTATGTATCTCATGTGAGTGTACATTCAAGTTGTTGGTTCGTGCTTAAAATTTGACTGATCTTAATTGATTATCAGATGAGAGAGCAAACTTACATTGTCTTGACAAGATAATCTAGACTCTAAATTGACCTTACATTGAGCGACTTGACATTTGGGAGCCTTTCTCTAATCATACTTCTACGGCCTCTACTCATTTTTCATAGTTTCTATTTTAGCTAAATTACTGACTCAACTTTTGATGCCATGTATTTTTGTCGTATAACTTTGAGACCATTCGTATTGAAAAATATAACTCGTTATTAAATAATCATTTTATTTTTTTGGGAATTAATTTGGAAAGTGTTAATCAATAGAAGATCGATATTAATCGCATAAAAACACGCGATTATTAAAAGCCAAATCCCATTTCGTGAATGCTGAGTTTACAGTAGCAGACAAGAAAAAGGGACAGATTTTAGACATAGGAATCATAATATGTGAATGGATGCTCAACCTAATATAAACAAATAAAAATTATATTAATCATGTAGAATGTTAGTTAAAACATTGTTAATCAAAATATTATTTATATTAATTATCAGATTTTTTTTACTAATTTGGCCATTTTAATTGGTACAGTTCGCAACCTCATTTTGCATTGTAATGTCCATTTGCCTAGACTTTTTCGCTATTATTATTTCACTAATTTGTCTATGAGCCTAATATGACTGAGTGGAGGATAAAAATATTGCACAAAACAAACAGAAAAAGTTTGAATAGTTGACGAAATAAACAAGAAAGGCCGGCTTTATCTTTCGATCAAAACAACTTAAAACGGTTTACACAATGCACAAACAGTCTTGAATGAACTTAGAAAGTACCTCCCTACAGCTTTGCATGTCCTTATCAAATTTACCCCCTTTTAATTCCCTCTTCGACCCATCCCACGCTTCTAGGGAGACTTCACAAGGTTCCTTGACAAGTTTAATATCTTGTCTCCCATAATCTCTCTTTTGGCTTGCATATTTCACTTATTTTTCAATCAAAGTTTTCACGTAAATTTTTTTCTTTTTTTTTTTTTCCCAGAATGACAAATGTGAATGGTCATAGTATGGAGATGGTGATTGATATGGGGAAACCGGTAAAGTTCACTGGGGGTTTGGCATTTTCCAGCCTTACGTACACTGTGATAAAGAAGCAGAAGAATGCTAATGGAAACTGGGAGAAACAAGAAGTGGATTTATTGCATAGTATAACTGGTTATGCCCGCAAAGGACAAATTACTGCAGTTATGGGGCCTAGTGGTGCTGGAAAATCGACATTCTTAGATGGATTAGCTGGAAGAATTGCGAGTGGAAGCCTTAAGGGCGTGGTATCGTTGGATGGGGTGGAAGTAAGCCCGAGCTTGATTAAGAGAACTTCTGCATACATAATGCAGGATGATAGGCTCTTTCCAACGCTTACTGTTTATGAGACACTAATGTTCGCTGCTGATTTTAGGTTGGGATCAATCTCGAGGGAGGATAAAATACAACGCGTTGAGAAACTTATCGATCAGCTTGGTTTAACGGTAAGTTAGTCCACCACTCTGGTTCAGGAAAGAACTAGAACAATTTCCCAACCAACAATTGAACTTCATTGTATGATTCTTTTTGTTGCAGTCATCGAGGAACACATACATAGGCGATGAAGGGACTCGAGGAGTGTCTGGTGGTGAGCGTCGTAGGGTGTCAATTGGAGTAGACATCATACATGGACCTTCTCTGTTGTTCTTGGATGAACCAACTTCAGGTCTAGACTCGACAAGTGCTCATAGCGTGATAGAGAAGGTGCATGATATAGCTAGCTGTGGAAGCACAATCATTCTCACAATTCATCAGCCTTCATCGCGTATTCAGCTGCTTCTTGACCACCTGATTATCCTGGCCCGGGGGCAGCTCATGTATCAGGGATCTCCAAAAGATGTGACCCTCCATCTTGGGCGAATGTCCCGAAAAGTCCCAACAGGGGAAAACTCCATAGAGTATTTCATTGATGTGATACAAGAATATGACCAATCAGAAATCGGAGTTGAGGCACTGGCTGAGTTTGCTCTTACTGGTTTGAAACCACCACCACTAGATGAAGAAGATATGCCACTTTCTACCGTGGATCCATCACCTGTATGTCCTAGGCCTCCCCAACACCAACTGAAGGGAGCTGGTGATCATCCTAGTAAGCGCCTTCACTTGAAAACGAAACAAATAGATTGTGGTTTTAATCACAGCGTCAGGACCCCACGAAACTCATCAAAATCTTGGAGCACCAGCCACTCGGTAACCTATACACCATCACAGCAGCAAAATGATCGCAGAGATATAAGTCGAATGAGGTAAAATAGCTTCTCCATAAAATGATTTGCATCATGTAATTCGAGGCCTTAACCAAGTATAGATTATGCCTCATAATCATAAAAACTTCAAAATTTTCACGGATGTCCTGATTACATGATCTCTATTTTTTGCAGTGCAATTCCTGACTATTACACTTACTCTAGTGAAATCCTGCAAGGCACCCCAACACCTCGTAGTAGTGACTACACGGTCAACGAAAACGACTATCTTACACCTGATATGGAGCCAAAAGCCATGGTGTACCAAAATCTGGCCCCAAAGTTTGCAAATTCCTTCTTCACGGAAACATTGGTTCTCATCCGGAGGAACTTCAAAAACATCTTGCGTACCCCTGAACTTTTCCTTTCCCGGCTTGTTGTCCTTACATTTATGGGCTTTATGATGGCCACCATGTTTTGGCACCCCAAAGATACCTTGCAAGGGATCACAAATCGCCTCAGTTTCTTCATCTTCACAGTCTGTCTATTTTTCTTCTCATCCAATGACGCAGTCCCGGCTTTCATCCAAGAGCGCTTCATTTTTGTACGTGAGACCTCGCACAATGCGTACAGAGCCTCATCTTACACAATTGCCGGACTCATTACCTACCTTCCATTCCTTGCACTCCAGGCTGCAGTTTATGCTGCCATTGTTTGGAAACCTTTAAGACTCGATGGGCCATTTCTATATTTCTTAATTGTTCTCTACATGTCTCTTCTTTCCACCAATTCCTTCGTCGTTTTTGTCAGTTCAGTCGTTCCAAACTACATATTAGGCTATGCAGCAGTTATTGCTTTCACTGCGCTCTTTTTCCTCTTCTGCGGATACTTTTTGGACAGTCATGACATTCCAGGGTACTGGAAATGGATGCATTACATTTCAACAATGACATACCCATATGAAGGGCTCCTAATGAATGAATATCAAACCAATATAACTTTTGGAGGAATTGAAGGAACTAGCATCTTAAAATCACTGGGCATTGGACTCGAGGAAAAATTTAAGTGGCAAAAGGTATATATAATGTTGGGATGGGCTGTTGTATACAGGATTCTCTTCTACATTGTACTTCGATTCTTTTCAAAGAATCAGAGAACATAGAGATCACAAATAAAAGGAGGGATCTCTAGTTTTTTAGCAAGCACAAATTATAGTCCAGAACAACATCATTGTAGTTTCCTTTCTTCAATTATGTGATAAATTCTTTCTAATTCTAATGATATATACATGCACGAATTAGTCATGTAATAATACCAAAAGCAGTTGTACAAGATACCTATTTGGGAATTGGGTTCCATCCTAAAGCTAATCAATTTTCCTTATGAACCCAATATTTACGTCATGTCTAGGATTGTGGAATTTCGATCGCACTTTTCTAACAACCCTCCCTCGAAATTTTGGGACAGATCACGGAATTCACTTATATCTGTGCAAATTGGACTTTCTGTCTAATGCTAATCATGAAACATTATATTACCAACCTTCTTTTATTATGGAGAGCTTATAAATTAACGAAATATGTGATTTTAACGACTTTAGGATTTTGATTTTAGGGATTTATGAAGAAGATTTGAGGAAAATATTCTCACAACAATAAAAGCTGAGTTTCACTTCTTTTATTATAAAATGAATCGCAAGATAATGTCAATAATGAAATAATGAAGAAGAAAATAAAAACACAAAAATTTACGTGAAATCCCAATTCGGGAAAAAACCATGGGCAAAGGATAACAATTCACTATTATCAATAGTTTTGTGCTTACAATATCAAGATTTCAATAATCTCAATTGAAATTTAAACTCTCAATCTCTCTCTATATGTCGTTGAATATGTAGAGAATATAATGAGAATATTTTTTTGTTTTGTTATGTATACATTACAACTCATGACATATATATATGTAAACCCTAGAGACAAGTTGTAAGAGAATAAGAGTCCAAAATCGCATTAAAAAACGGAACGGACCTGAGCCGGATAAACCAGTTGCTCGAACGACAAAGGCGGGCGACATGCCCTCGCTCGAGCGACAGGACAACGACAGACGGACGATGAACCCCGGGGTTGTTTTCCACCGAGCTCGCTCGAGCGGCGCTAGCAAAAATGCGGAGACTTTTTCTTTCGGTCCATAATTTTGATCTCTTCAAGACCACTCTAATTTAGACTCCAATACCTACTAGAATTTGGGTCAAACCACAACAAATCTCCACCTTGAACCAAATTCCAACACAAGGAATTTTAAGTCACAATTCCATCAACAAACACCACTCCTCCTCTTCCAAACAAGCCCCAATGGACTAAATCAATGACAAACATCCACTAAGTTCAAACAATGCTTAAATTTAGCAATTGGAAGTGGTTTTGTCATCATATCAGCTGGATTATCATTGATATCAACCTTACTCACTGCATCACACACAAAATGATACATCACATCAATGTGCTTAGTTATCTCGTGAAACATCTGATCCTTAGTCAAGAAAATTGCACTCTAACTATTATAGAATACTATAGATATCTACAAATCTTCACTGATTTCACCAATCAATGCTCTCAGCCACATAGCCTCCTTACATGCATCTATAATGGCCATGTATTGTACTTCTGTTGTAGACAAAGCTACTGTATTTTACAAAGTAGCTTTCCATCTAATTGCACAGCCTTCAAGGGTAAACACATATCTTGTAAGTGATCTCCTCTTATCAAGATCCCCTGCATAATCTGAATTCACATAACCGATGACTTCATCTGAATTTCTACCAATATACAAACAAGCATTTGAAGAGCCCCTCAAGTGTCTGAAGATCTACTACACTGTTTTCCAATGTTCCTTGCTAGGATTAGCTATGTATCTATTAACTACACTAACTGCATGTGCTAAATCAGGTCTTGTACAAACCATAGTATACATGAGCGAACCAACTACATTGGAGTATGGAACCCAAGACATATAATCAATATTTTCATTTGACTGTAGACACAAGTTAGATGATAGTTTGAAGTGGGTAGCCAGAAAGTACTGACTGCCTTAGCTTTCACCATATTGAATCTTTAAAGCACCTTTCCAATGTACCCCTTCTGACTCAAATACAATTTGCCAGCCTTTCTATCCCTCAAGATCTTCATTCAAAGAATCTTTTTTGCTGCACACAAGTCCATCATGTCAAACTCCTTATTGAGTTGTAATTTTACTTTTTTGATCCTCGCTTTATCCTTGGTTGCTATGAGCATATCATCAACATATAATAATAAATATGTAGTTGATCTACCACTTTCCTTTCTGAAGTACATACAACTATTATAATTACATCTATCAAAACCATAAGTAGTCATGAATGAACCTCTTATACCACTTCCTCTGTGGCTGCTTTAATCCACACTAGGATTTCTTCAACAAGCACACATAGTCTTCATTTTCTAAAGTTATGAACCTCTCTGGCTGTAGCATGTAGATGCTCTCCTCAAGTTCTCTATGTAAGATGCTATCTTGACATCCATTTGCTCAAGGTCCAAATCATTCTTAGCTACCACTCCAAGTAAAGCCGAATAGAACTATGCTTCACAACTGGTGAGAACACATCTGTAAAATCGACACCTAAAATTTGACTGTAGCCTTTTACCACCAATCTAGCCTTGTATCTAGCATCTTCAATCCCTATTGTGCCTTCCTTTCTTTTGAATACTCATTTACAATGAACCACCTTTTTACCTTTAGGTAATTTTACCAAATCTCAAGTGTTATTTTTGCTCAATAACTCCATCTTCTCCTGCATAGCAATCATCCATCTACTAGAATCACTGCAATTGACTGCAAAAATATGCATTAGGCTCCTCAATGGAATCAATGTCTTCAGCTACACTCAATGCATAAGCTACCAAATATGCTTTCCAATACTTCTGTGGAGTTCTAATATGTCTGTGATCCTTAGTTATAGAATACTGTGGAGCTGGTGGTGTAGGCAAAATATTACTGTATTTAAATCTTGAACTTGACTGATTTGTAGCAGATTATTTTGCAACCTCTCTGAACCAATTTCCAACTCTACTGAGTTGAATGATTTCTCTCCTCAATTTTTTTAGAATCCCCAAGAGGTGAACTATGAACCATAGCAAGTTCATCAAATACTACATTCCTACCAACAACCACCTTTTTAGTCTCGGGATACCACAACTTATACTTCTCTATACCTGATTTATACCCAAGAAAGATGCACTTTATAGACCTAAGCTCCAACTTCCCATAATCTACAAGAGTATAAGTCGGACACCCAAAAAATTTTAAAGCAGAAGAGCAAGAAGGTTTACCAGACCATACCTCTTCTAGTGTCTTTTTATTAATGGCAATTGAGGGTGAGCGATTAATCAGAAAACAAGTTGTAGTAGCTACTTCAGCCCAAAAAGACTTAAGCAACCCAGAATTTGAAAGCATACAACGAACCTTTTCCATCAAAGTTCTGTTCATCCATTTTGCCACACCATTCTATTAAAGAGTTCCAGGCACTGTCAAGTGTCTGAAGATGCCTTCAGCTTTATAGAAGCTATTGAATTCATCTGAAAACTCCAACCCATTATTAGTGCGTAGACATTTCACTTGCTTTTTGGTCTGCTTCTCGACCAACGTTTTCCACTCCTTGAAGCTCCCAAATACATCACCGTTCTGCTTTAAGAAGAATATCCAAATTTTTCTGGAAAAGTCATCAATTACTGTCAACAAGTAATAATAGCCTCCTTTAGGTGGAACCCTAACTGGTCCCCAAAGATCTGAATGGATGTATTCAAGTGTTCCCTTCGTGTTGTGTCTTCCTTTAGTAAATCTGACTCTATTTTGTTTTCCAAAGACACGATGCTTACAAAACTCTATTTTGCTTGTTTTCTGCCCATCAAGAAGTCTCCTTCTACTCAGGTCCACCATCCCATTCTCACTTATATGCCCAAGCCGCATATGTCAAAGTTTTGTAACTTCATCACCTATCAAAGAAAAAGTAGAAACTGTTTCATCCCCAATTACTGTGGAACCATGTAAAATGTAAGATTATGTAGAGCTTTTACGTCCCTTCATGACAACAAGAGCGCCCCGACTCACATTCAAAACTCCACCTTCACTAATGTATCTGTAACCCTTTGAGTCAAGTACACTCAAAGATATGGGATTCTACTTTAGTTCTGGAACATGTCTTACATCTGTAAGTATTCTGATAGCCCCATCGAACATTTTGACTCTGACTGTGCCAATCCCGACTATTTTAGAAGGTCCGTTGTTTCCCATAATCATATCACCTCTCCAAAATTCATATGTAGAAAACCAGTCCCTGTTAGGGCACATATGAAAAGTAAAAGCCGAGTCAAGAATCCATTCCTCACATGGTTTAGAATCCCTGTCAGATATCACAAGAAGCTCTCCATCACTTTGCTCATCTTCTACAACATCAGCCTTGGATGTATTAACAGGTTATTTTCCTTTATCAGTAGCACCAACAGCTTTATTTATATTTCTTAAGGCATAGCAATCAACTCTAATATGACTATTCTTCTTACAACAGTAGCATGTCTTTTCAGCATGTCTAGATTTCGATTTGTCCCTCATATTTCTGCCAAGATTCCTATCTTTATTTCTCACACGCACAATCAAGCCCTCAGCATGATTACTAGATCCTCTAGCAAGATGCCTCATCTTCTCCTTAGATAGTAAAGCATCATAAACCTCTTCCACGATTAGAGTATCCCAAGTATAGAGAATAGTATCCCTAAAAGTCACATATGATGGTGGTAGCTAACACAAGAACATCAAAGCCAAGTCCTTATCGTCATACTTAACCTCAATGTCTCCAAATCAGCCACAGATTCTTTGAACATGGTTAAGTGATCATCTAATGACACACCTTCAGACATCTGGTCAAAATACAAGCGTTGTTTCAAGTATAAGTCAAGCTCTTTGTCATGCAAAGTTGCTCCATCTTCAACCACAACACAGATGTAGATGAATCTGAGAATGGGCTTTTCGATCCCTACACTGTTTTTCATCCTGCGTCCAGCTAGCGGGCATCCTATCAAAGCTAAGCAAGGCTTCCTCCAAATCCATCTGCGCCAACACCGCTCGCATCTTACTTGCCATAATGTAAATCGCATGTTTCTATCCAACAACGGAATGTCATACTT
>CAIGRP010035685.1:0-43898 GCA_903798385.1 Fraxinus cuspidata
CATCAACGAGAATATTACATGAAACTATGTTTGGTGTAATCCCATGATTAGCCTTGGTAGAAAAAAGATCCAAAGCTTTATCCACATTATTCCTAATGCAATAACCCTTCATTAACGTGTTGTAGGTAGCACAAGCGGGAAAAGGACCTCGGGGTAACATGTCGGTAACAAGCCACACTGCCATTCCCAGATCACCACTTTTGCAAAGTGCATTCATAAGGTAATTGTGCGTGAGAATATCAGGAATTGCACATTTCTAAACCATCTTATTCTAAAGATGGAAAGCTGCACCTACTTTACCTTGGAAGCACAAAGCTCTTATCACAGTTACATCTTTAAAATAATTTGTTTCATGTATGGGTGCCACATGGCCCCAAGATATGCTTTCCCTGCAGAATTCCAGAAATCATTTTAAAATCATACGTATTAACAACTAAATATAACAATCTTACTCGTAAAATTTGTCACCGACATTAAGTTTCATATGATCCTCTATTACAATGCCCCAAAAGCTATCAGAAGCCCCTTATCCTCTGACTAATTCCCTTGCAGGAAAAAAAAAAAAAAAAACCAGATTAATTGATCAGTAAAAAGAAACAAAAGGAAAAAACCTGTATATAGATAAATGAATTAAATTGATACTTCTGTAGAAAGCAGTTTTTTAGTCTTACTCAAACATGCTCAAGAACATCAAGCACTCAAGTACTGCACATTATACTTGAGATGGAAACCAACCCTATGTATGGAAAGAATCTAGTGGCACCTGGCATCTAGAGTAGCTAAGACCATTGAAAATTTCAATTTAGAGGGAGGTGAAATCTCATGGTCAGTGCTATATATCCCTTCGATAAAAATTTCCAAACATACAACCCCAGGACTAGTGGAGATAGCAAGATTGCAACAGTCCGAGGAACTTTAAATGAGATCGAACACCTAAAATTCATAAGGCAAACATATTGCAGACATGAATTATTTAATATCTCAAATTTGCAAACCTGACAATTGTTTCAGTGTGTAACTCCTTGTGGTGATATATATGGGAAACAAAGAGATGCCCAAGAAAAGTAAAAAGCAATTCATAGATATCCATCTACTAAGCACCTTCATAAACTAACTTAAGTAGCCAATTTAAGACCTATAGGTCAATTGATTTTGTTCTAGTTACAGTAAATGATTGTGTCAATCTCATCTCTTGATTTTTCATGAACTAGGCAATGAAAAAAATTAATTTATTTTTCTGCAAAAGGAACTTTTAATAATGTTACTTTCCATTATAGACTAGTAAATAAGGTTAATCTCAATGTTTTCAAAACCATTGAGGCAAGTAAAGCATAAATGACTGAGGCTGTTCAATTATAATTAGAATATCCTAGGAGCCAATCTGGTGGAAATCTTTGAAGATATATCATATGGAAGACTTTCGAAATTGGATACGTAATTAGGGTTTTCGATTCTCTAGTATTTTATTAGATGTTTCTTTCCTAAATTTGATAGATTCACTAGCATTTTGTTAGATGTTTCTACCTAAATTAGACTAGTTTAAACCAGGGGTTTATGTTTTGTAATAAAACACAACTTACAAAAGGAATAAATTGATATCCTCTCCTTCTAAATTCTCTCTTTTCTCTCCCTCTTCTTCTCTCACTTTCTTTTCTCAATCTTGTTTAGTTGTGTTCGTCATCAATTTGATCAATTTCGTATCAGAGCAAGCTGTATTCCTTTTGGCCAAATAAATTCGCGAAGTTTTGATAGGTATTCAAGTTCAAAAATTTAGTGCCGCTAAAAGTCATTCCAATTTGGTATCGAAGCTTGACACTCTCCTCTGACCAACTTGCTCTTTGCATGTACACAATGGTGATTGCAACAGCTTTCCAAACCACACAAAAAACGATGATAGCAACAGCATTTCAGAAGACAATTTTCTCAAAGATGTTCTCCAAGATATATATCTTATCATGTAACAGATAATATAAACTGGCAAGATAAAGGGAGGGAGGAACACGGAGAGTGCTCAATGGAAACTAAGAAATAATCACTTCAATAACTCAAATTAAGAGGAAATTTTTTTTTAAAAAAAAATATTGAAGGGCAAAAGAATATCAAGATCTGGCTTATCTTATACTTTCCACGAAAGTATAAGAACCATAACATATCACCTCATGGAGATAAAATATAAGGATTACGTCTCTAAGTAGATAAATAAATGAAAATAAAACAGCACAAATGATACTTCAATAGAGAGAGCAATAAGAGCAGCAAAGTTCAGCATACTGCAGCACTCGAAGATTTTACAATCTAAATGATTGCAAAGTTTCTGCTATAATTCTGGTGATATTTCTTCTAACTACAAAGTGAAAGCTACATAAAAGGACTTGCATTCAATCAAGTTAATACTTATCTGAACAGCGAAGGAAAAATAAGCGACTAAGTATTTTGAATAATTTAAAGAAACACTTAAAAATGCTTAAAATTATGGATTTGAAAATCAATTATAAAAAAAAAAAAAACGAGTTATGACAAGTATGTCTACATGCTAAGGTTTAATTATTCATTATATGACAAATTTGAACAAAGAATCAAGGTAGTAAGAAGAGATAGCAACATAAAAGGGGGAAGGAAAGGAATCCACTGCTCCTCAGTTTTATTTGAGCCATATTTTTCATGAGAAAAAAACCTAAAAAACAAAAAGAATGTAAAGTTTAGAGCGCGAGTTAACAACATTTGATCCAACTCAAGGTCACAGAATTTCCATCTCTCGTCTAGTCCTTTATTTTTTAATTCTTACTTTCACTAATCTCAGTTCACAAGGCATAGAAGTTAAGTTCTGGGATTACCCTAGCTTAATTAACCTATCATAAATGACTATACAAAAGGATCAAAGGATCAAATGCAGCTGTGGACAAGAAACGTTTGATCAGCAGACAGCAAATAATAGTGGCTGCCTTGGACAATATCTAAGATATTAGTTTAAAAACTGTTTCATTTATACTGATAATCAAATTAATGCCAATAAGGAAATCATAAGTTCAGTTGAGCAAACCTTAGATAGTAATGGCAAACAGAAGCAGCTTCATCCAAATCGTACCAAGGAAAATTGATGCGACATCACTGGGAACATCTGGTAATTCTCGACGAAGTTTCCCTACAGCAGTTGAATGAGAAAAGGCACCCACCATCATGTCATTCTCGTTAAGCATTGATCTGAATGCTTTTACCTGATATTTGACACTGTAACATCATGCAACACTAATATAGTAAGGATATTAAGCTTAGGTACCTAAAGTAAAGAACAGAAATGGGAAAGTGTGTGTGAATCTAAAAATAAAATAAATTTGGATTCCTACGCCTCTCCAAGTCAGAGCATACGTACTTTAGACTTTCTTTTAGGAAAATTTATAAATCATATATAAATGGTCAAACTTCGTTTTCAACCATACATTCCAATGGACTCACAAATACTATCCACTTCTCCACCACTCATTTCTTTATATTTATAAATTAAACCGCTTATAAATTCTTCAAGCCTTAATCTATTATAAACTCACATCAAGAAATAATAAACAAACTGCAACCATTTCTCACTTTAGGCTCACTCCACTCTTTCGCCGTTCATACTAAGTAACCAAGAACTCGAAAAATGATCAGGGATAACCAAACAACCTCAATCGGTTTTCAACAATAAAGCTAAATTTCAAAAACCCTGAAATTTATAGTGTCGTAACCTAATAGGCTCTCCTTTTTTTCTTGAAAATCATCAAAAAAGAAAGGACATATTAAAGAAAGCAAACAGAAGATTTTTCCAGATAAAAGACTTCCCATCTTGCATTCATTGGATATCGTATAGTAATTGTTTTACTGGGGGCATCTACATCTTCGACTTCCATCCTATCCATTTCAAATTTCTCGAAGTTCTAGTGATTCCTCATAATATAGTATACATACAATAACATGAATCTCTTATTATAACAAGCTCAATAAGATCTTGGCCTAGAAACATAACTGCAACTCATTTCTACATCCAAATACATCACAAGCAAGCAAAAGTAATGAAATGGCTCATATAGTTGTTAACATCATGATTCTTCATAAATTCATGATATAGTTTCCTGTCAGATGTGAACTGCCCTTCACCGGGCAAACATGCTTAGGTAACCTCTTTAGTGCCCGTTTGGCCCCCATTATTCACATTATAATGAGAGGATAGTATTCTTTTTGAAGAATGTGTGATTAAAAAAGAAGTTTTTGGGTTTACGTGTAATATTATTTATTGGAGAATATGTGGTTGATAAGAAGAGAGAGACTAATGAATTATAATTTAATGGGGGCCAAACGGTGGCTTAATTGTGATATGAAACAAATTCGCCAACAGTTATCTATTCATGATCCCAGACCATAATTCCTAAAACATATGAACATCTATGAATAGAAAAGACCAAAATGACAATACAGAAGCTCTCTTTTATTTTTAATAAGTGATAATCTTTCAAGTTATTTTGAGTAATTACACTTACAGTTGCAAGTTCTCTAGCATGCACAGGTCGGCAGGAATGAACTGTGTGGCTCCTCATACTCACTAAATGTAAACCAGCTGTTATACTGTTGAGATACAGCAGTAACTGATCAACATTATGGAAATGAGTTGCATATAAGCAAAATAATCCCAGATCAACCTTTTAATCCAAGAACAGAGAAGAAAATATAATGACGCAAAGATAAACTTCCTCACTTGATCAATTGCAATAAGAACGGGAATATCTTTCACATCTGACAATTACTTCCTCAAACGAACTACCACTCCAACAGAAGCATGTGAGTTATTGATTCCTGCTTGAACAAGATCATACAGTGTAGAACCTTCAGAACTTTGCATTTTGTCAAACCCTTTGGCCATCCAACACCAGCACCCTCTCCCAATAGAATGGAATAAAGGGTATTGCACTTCAACTTTTTCAAGCAGGCCTCGTTGTACTTCAAGAAATCCTAAAGGAAACAACAAAGAAAGGCCATACTTCAAAAATGTGTACCAGCACACACAAACATTATAAGTTACGATGTGGCGTAAATGTAGAATATTTCATGCTACTTAGTTACTTGAAAGAAGCTAGTTGGCAAGATCGTGTATATAAGGGATAAAAAGTCGTCAAATCTAAACGTATTTGAAGAAAACAGGGTGAAAGCATTAGCATGCAGACCTACATGTCTTCTCTTCTTTGTACCTTCAATGCCATAGAATTCCATGAAATTCGAAATGGCCCGGAATTGCCCCGATAAATTCTTGTAAGCTAGCTTCTGAACTATCAGAATGCTACAATTTCTAGTTATTCAGATATTCATGGTCATAGTAAGTTATACTAATACTACTACCAAAATCACGCATGAGCTGATGGATTTCATTGTCTTCTGGAGGAATTAACTTCACGAAGAAATAAATGGTGTTAAAGCTCTAGTACTAGATGATGAGATCATAACGCCGAAAGGATATAATGATCACTAGATTGTCATATCACAAGTTAGTACTATGTAACTGAGAGAAAAATAAAACACTTACCCGCAGAATGTTGCTGCCTGCACAGGAGTATCCCACAAACCTGTCTGAGGATTTTTATCCATGGGTCCACTCTCGACCGCTGGGCACATAAAGAACAAGCCAACCTTTCTCACGGGCCCAGTGAACAAGCATAGCTAGAGCAATACTTTTCCCACAACTCACAGGACCATCCAATACAATTTGCTTTCGAACTACGGAACCTAACAAAATAAAGTCATCATAAGTCATTTGTTCTGAGAAAGCTGTGACCCCTACAAAATCTCCCACTTCTGTTCTTTTCCTTTTATTGTTTGGGGCTTGGAGTGGGGGTTATTCACATATAGAACTCATACACATAAACCACTAATTCTTAAAACAGCTTAAGAGTATTGAAGCTCAAACAATTATATACGGGGTGAAAAAAGGAATTTTTAAGAAGTGGCTACACAAAACTAAATAATTTATGATGCCATCATCAGTTTGATGTAGACTGAACTTAACACATTTGACAAGCTATGCCGACTTTATTCTCTATTTATTTATGAAACATAAGAAGAAACAGAAGAAGATAGCAGGCATATCATATTTCATTCTTCGATAAACTATAGTTGAATAAAAAGTTCAAAAATAATGTGCATTACAACTGATAGGCATTACACACAGATGACTTCAAATTTCTCCCCTTCCTAGTTCATTTTTGTACCGTATAGGAAAATTAAGATTTTGTTACATATAACCATCAGACCATATGGATGATGGAGGCCCATGACTATACGAAGGATAAGGAATGAGGCTAACTCATTTGCCAAGGTCTAAGCAGGCTATTAGAATTTTTAATTTGGTCTCTCAACAACGAGTATGTTGCATCGGTCTAGAAAATCAACCAAATTATTCACGTCATACTGCATTTCTAGAGTACAGCAGCATATGAAAAGCTTCCATTTTATCTTCCTATCACACCAAACTTCACTACAGAATCCACACGTTTTAAAATCCTGTCGCAGAAAACAAGCAATATATATGGAACAGAAAAAATGCACCTTTAGAACCGACCAACAATGAAGGATCCACAGCCCGCCAGAAATTGTCACTGAGATCAAGAAAACTTTGACTTATTAACAATGCATTCTTACTAGACTCCTAAAATTCCTTCACCATCCCCATAGGCAAGCCCTCTGGCAACACCTCATTCAACTCCTCCATACTACAAATGAAACCAAATCTCGGTCACCATTTCATCCATTATTCATGATTGAAAATTTTCATTCATAATTAGTAATAACGAAGCATGAATAACCTTTACCGCTCAACACTCCACGTGTAACCCAGATTCTTGGTTGTGCGTTTCTGGATCAAGTCGAACCAGACATTTCACGTTACAGTATTCCATATAGTAAATTACCTAGGAAAAAGGTAAGCAAAGAAAGTAGATTTAAATTAAAACGACTTCGAAATATAGTCATTTCTCCACGATACAAATCAAACACTGACATTAAATTTGAAAATAGGAGCATATATCACTTAACTACAAGAAATTAAAACAATAAAAAAAATCATAATTAGTAGTGCCTGAATTTCATGTAAGAGCAGGCGTCCTTTCTGGTGAGCAAAGAGATGGAAGGGGTGGAAGAGAAGAGAGGCCGACCATTGGACCCCACGTCGAGTGCTGGGTTATTCTCATCCTCTGCTAGTTGGCGGCGGCGATTCTCCTCTTCTTGCTTGACGAAGAACTCATTGTCCGTTACCTGGAGTTCTTCGGTCCTGTCTTTTCCGTCGGATTTGGATTTCGATCTCTTGGCCTTTGTAAGGTTGAGTTTCGTGGTGTTTGCAGAGAAGTGGCGATAAATGGAAAGATGGGAATGAGATTGTTTCTTAACAGTTGAAGCGGCGCCGGTGGCGGTTGTCGTTGCAAGGCGGAGTGCGCGCAGTAGCATGTTTCTGGTTCTGGGTTAAACGGTGTTGCCGTAAGTGTGGTTCTGGGAGTGGAATTGGGCAAGCAAGCCGAGGTTGGACCGGGTAGCTTGTTTGGCTAAGTCTTGTTTGGTACACGTTAAAATTTTCATTTTCATTTTTCTACTTAATTTCAACCACATATTTTTTAATAAAATAAAATTTTTCATTACATCAATAACTTTTCCTTCTTTTTCAACCACAAATTCTCCATCAGTCTACTATTCCAGAATACATACTTCCAAAATAATGTGACTCAAACATTTTGGAGGGGTTGTTTGGCTAAGCTTAAAAAGAACTAAAAAAATACTTTTAACAATTTCCTTTTAAAATATAATTTTGAAACTTACTCTTTTATTATTATTATTATTATACTTTTGTTATTAGTGTAAATTACTTTTTTTAAAATATACTCTTGTTAGTAGTGTAAATTCTAACTCGAGTTCTCAACTTTTGATAGGTTCGGCATATAGGTCTACAAAGTCCAACCTATCAAAGTGGCACGGTCTTTAAACTTTGACAATGTAGTGTGAGCCTTCTGAGGGACGGAAAATATATGTTTGAATATTAAAAAGTAAATTTTTTAATGTTAAAATGATTACTATGCCCTCATTTTTAATAAAATAAAAACAATGAAAAATAATATTCAAAGGGGACAAGATTCACTATCTTCTCCATTTACAACACAATGCCCTACAAAAAAATTCTCTTGCTGCTGTCGGATGCCCCCATGCACCATTTTCTCTAGAGTCATTCAATATCACTGCAACTAATATATTGAGGTGAAATTTTGGAGCCTCCCCAATTGCTAAAAATAGGTGATATGCATCGACAAAGTAAGTTCAAAATAGTAGATATTAGCTTTATTCACTATATGGGCAATTCAATATTTTTACTTTTAAGTAAAAAATTACTTTTAAGTTATTTACTTATTTTCAATTTTCATTAGTTTTAAAATAGTATTTATTTCAAATTTGCATTTTTGATTTGGAGGAAGCCCATATTTGTCTCTCATTCTTTCAAAACTATTTTTTTTGTATAATTATTTTTTAACTCTACATTCACACAATAAAATATTTTACACGTAAACTCAAATTTTTTTCTATTTTTTAATCACACATCTTTCAAAAATTCACTGTTCAAAACAATGATTATAAAAAAAAAAAAAAACCCTCCAAACAAGGGATAAATTTGCTCTCAAACATTTTAAGTTTAGCCAAACGTACACTCAATTCTTTGAGTTAATTAAATCATCAATCACTTACATTTGCATCCGGTTATTACTTGCTCACACAAAAATAAAAAGTGACTATCTGCTCACTCACTTTTAAAAAAGATTATTCATCCATCATCCTTTTCACTTTCATCCATCCAACTAAGCAAAAATGTCCACGTGGCGGACAAATTTCTTACATGGCAGCTAGCATCGTTAATATTTGACAAGTTGGATATTACCCACTCAATTAATAGCGCTTTCTTCCCAATATATGCAAGAAACATTCTTTTCCTCCTTTCGCTTGGCAAGTCTAATTTTCCCAATCCTCTTTGAAAATTTTCCTCAAATCGTTTTCATTTTTGCTAATCTCTTGAGGCTTTGATTGCTTGGTTTTTGCACAGGTGTCGTCATCAAATCCTTGAAATGGAAAACTTGTTCAATAACGGCAGCGTGTACAATTATTTCACACTTCAAATAGATTGGGATAAATTCCGACAAAATAGCTATTCCTTAGCTGAAGTTGACGAATCTTCCTTGGGCTTTCCTTTTCCTCGAATGGAGTTTATTTGAGGTTTTCAAACCTATTTCTCCACTTGGGATTTGCTCAGAAACAGAGGATTCCTCATTGGAATTGCCCCTGCCCTTGATAATTTTCTCCATTTCTTATCAACCATCCCTCTAAGAGACCTGATTTCCAATCTGTGGTTCATTCAAGTTCTTGTTTTCCTCGAGGGATCCAACTTGCTTAAAAGATGGTTGATTCAAATCCTAATTTCCAGCTGTGGTAGATGCAATCCTAAGAAGTGAAGACCATGTCATAAATTTATGTCTTTTTTATCGGTAAAATGAATTATATTGATCAAATATGATGTACAAATACTTCGGGCATACCTGGTGAAGCAACAAAGCAATTACGATGGAAAAACAATTACTATGGGCTTACCCACGTAATCGAACAAAAGAGAATCAAACAAAAAATACTACAAATCAACCAATCGCTAATGACTCATAACAAATCAAAACATTAGGATACAAAGAAAACATCACTTTGTATTTTGATTTGTCGTACAATACTCTCAACATGGGGTTTCAAATTTTCAAAAATCATCACATTCCTAGCCAATCAAATGTAGTAGACGAAACCAGCTAAAGCAATCCTTTTAGCTTTGTTGCGCTACGAGTTTTCTTTAGCTTCCTTCTTTATCCACTTTAGTGGCTATGGTAGACATGGCTCTTGTAATGCCCAGCCAAACCTTAATGCTCTTCCAAACACTCGAAGAAAAAGAACATTCAAAAAATAGATGATGACATGTCTCCTCATGTGAGTCATAAAAAAATACAATTCCGATCAATGTCCAAGTAATGCAATTTATTGTTGGTGAGTAACTTGGATTGAGCTCCCAACCACAACATAAATGAGTGTTTTGGAGTGATGAAGTGCTTCCAAACATCTATAGCCCAGCATTTAATATTACCCTTAAGTCGAAAAAAAATCATAGGCCATTGCTACACAAATTATCCTCATTTGTCCTGCAAAATTGCTGAAAAACTGTTGCACTCTCTCCAAACAGTGATGTTTACCCCTCCCCCCCCCCCCTCCCGAGTGTGAAAAACTGCATTAATTCATCTCTAATATCGAGAAATTTTTTGAGAAGAGGTGTGGTTTTTCGTAAGACCTCCCAAATACTAGCACCTTTAAGGTAAAGTTGATCTACACAACGAATTATAAGGTGTCCTTTTTATGATGGATATTCCACAACAACTTGGCAAGTAATGCTGAATTCCAACTTTTCTTGTCTCTAAAACCCAAACCACCTTCCCTTTTCGGCAAACAAACATCCCTCCAAGCAACCAACGCCTTCTTAGAACCCCAATGAAAATTCCAACAAAGACTAATGATTCTTAAGATAATAGTGGCTGGAATAGGTAGCAAGGAAAGCCAAAAACATTCTACTCCTCGAAGCACCGCTCTAATCAATTCCGCTCTACCCGCATAGGACAATGAAAAGTGTGTCCAAGCACTAATATAAGCTGTAATTTTATCCAAAAAAGGAGCATAACAACTGACCTTAAGCTTTACGAAAGCAAGTGGAATGCCCAAATAACGGAAAGGAATTGTACCCTTCGGAATATTGGTAAGTTGTTAGATTTCATCAAACTCTTGCCCATGTATTCCAGCTATAAATAAGCTGGATTTCAGATTGTTCATCCTTAAACCCGATGCATTCCCAAAGTTGTTCACGCAATCCATCAAAATTTTCACTGGGATGATATCACCCCTTGTAGATAAAAATAGAGGCACCAGAAGCATGACCTAAATGTTACATCCAGGGATGTCAACGTAGCTCGCTGAGATGAGTTTGTCATAAATCTATGTCTTTTAGTTGATAGGATGTTGTTTGTTATTGGAATTGTTGGAAAACATAGAGGCACCAGAAGCCATGACCTAAATGTTACAGTTAGGGATGTCAACGTGGCTAGGCTCGGATGGCCCGTAAAAAGTTCGAGTTGGGCCAGCTCGTGGCTCAGGTCGAGCCCCATTTTGGGGCGATGGCCTGGTTCACGGGCCATTTTTAGGCCGTGAAGAGTCGAGCCAAGTTTTAAAAGAAGGAAATAAAAGGTTAAAAAAATAATAAAACGGTTGCCCGTGTTGTTTGCATTTGCAGGCAGCAATCATGAATTATTATTAAAAAAAATTGAGTAGGCTCAACTCAGGACCGAGCCGAAAGCTTGGGTTTAGCCTAAATTTTTTGGTCAAGCAAAAACTCAACTCAACTCGGACAAAAAAAAGTTGAACTATTTTTACTCAAACCAAGCCCGAGCTTCGAGTTTCGGCTCGACTTATTGACACCCCTAGTTATAGCTTCCCATACTTTCTAGCAAGTAGTCAAATGAGATATATATTTAGCACTGTCATCCAAACCAATATCACTGGGACGAACAACAGATGCCTCAGTAAACTTATCAACCAATACTGATGCTGGTTTACCTTTTATTTCACACTCCAAAAAGCAGGAATATGAAATAGATAAATGAAGTATCATTATTCACATTAAACATTAACAAATCCAGTTTGAAAACTAAATGGTAATCTGCTATAACAATAACTTCTGCCGATGTTAAGCACCCGAAATATAAAATTTCACTTAATTATACACCAAAATATAATATTTCAATTCACTCAACTATACATCAAAATATAAAATTTCATTCAATCATGTACTAAGCATAATTTGATTCAATCGTACATCAACAAAACATAATTTCAGGTATTTGTACAACAAAAAAAAAAAAAATTCAAAAAATAGTTCTTATCTTCATAACCTAAATTATAGTCATCAAACAACATAAATGTACTACTGAGTTGCCAAAAGTTTCTTTATTTTTGGTGGTGCATATGGAATTGATTCTCGAACGATCCTTTTATTTTTTGTTATGGCTACCCTCTTCTTTGCTTTTTCTTGATTCTGTATTTCTTGTAAGTCTCTCCACCAGTGTAGGCAATGAATTGGTGCAAGGCCTTTCAGGTATTAGAGATATTTGCTATTTCGTATTACTTTTCATTAAACGATTTCGTCTACAAGTTTAAATTCGTAGAAGGGATACAAACATGCGATCCTTCCTAAACCCAATTTTGATCATTTTGCCAGTAATCAATTTGGTTCTGAGACACAATCTATTAACTTCCATTATGCCTGAAACCAAATCGACCCTGGCTCGTGATCACATATATGACTTTCCATGTTATGCTATGCCCCTCCTTCCTCTTGACATAAACCAAATTTTCCTTCTACACTGCCTCATATTCAAAATTTCTTGCTTTTGGATAGAAAATGATCCGGGGAAAAATTAATCAGGTTTGCAGAGAATTGGGGAAAATCAACATTGATAGGGAAAGGAAAGAGGGATTCTTCAATTTTGGAGAGAAAATGCTATTAGGGTTCGTTTGATATCAAGAATGAATTTGGGTGGAAAGAAAATAAATTATAGGGAATTGAATTGCATAGAATTTGTTTTACTGGGAATTGTCAATTAATTGTGTCTGATTTGAATAATTTTACATATAGAAAATATTGAAATTTTGGATCTTTTGGTATTTGTTTGGCTTTGTTTTTTTTTACGAAAATTGTCCATTAAAATGATAGAATTTGTTACAATTGGGGATATAATTTATTTCCATTGCCAAAAAAGTAAAATAAAAAGTTGCCTAGAAAAGCTTTGGTGGGAAAAGATTTTTCATAAAAAACCAAGAAAATGTGGAAAATCAATTCCGTAGAAAATTTAGTCAATCAAACATGTAAAAATCTGGAAATGAATTTTAATTTCCATCTTTCATGGAAAAGAAAGAGCAATTAAACAGGGCCTTAATGGAATATGTCATATCCACTTGCCAAATTTTAACGACCCGTGGAAAAAGGCCAATTGAAAGTATTTTGGCAAGAAAGTTCCAACCCTTGAAAATGGGAGTTATTGAAGAAAGAACCATTTAGAACCCAACACCTGTTTTGACCTTTGAAGAAAGGAAAATCTATCAAAAAAAATGTTTGTCAAAATGAGCTCAAATGATGATGACAACATACCTCGAAGGACAAGGGAACACCGTGGAGAAGGGGAACTCCCGAGCTGCCCCTACCACTCGCCAATGACCCCCGCAGCATAGGCGATGTAGATCCAGAGGTGGGGGCAGAATTGCCGCCGGCTCACCAGAGAAATGGCCTCGATGGCTGCCAACATGAGAAGTATAACCCAGTACAACATGGCCATGCATGAAATGTTGATGAGCATGCAGGGCCAAAGATGATATCCCATTCCCTCATGTGCAGCCCATGAAAGTGCATTCGGTGACCCTCAGGGGTACAATCGCGAAGAAGATGAAGTCCAAAGCTAAATGGATGGACACCACCACACTAGCCTAGAAGCTACTCAGGAGAGGGAGGTTAGAGTCGACACGTAAATCAATTACGCCTCGGAACGACACTATGAAGCTCCATATAACTTCCCTCCGAACTATGAACAAGAAGATAGACCGCAAAGGTCGGCCAGCGTCTTCGACGGGATAGGCTCGGGTTTACGTAGAAATAGGCAGACTCATTCTCGACCCCCTGCTACTAAAAATAGGTAGCAGGAGCCTCTCCAGTATGAAAGACAACAACCTGCTTACCAGGAAGAGCTTCAGATCCATCCCCTTAGAAATAGGAGTGAGAGAAGGGACCGAGCTAGGAGTGAAGCGGAATCTTCCCAATAACCTCTCCAGACTCACCAAAGGAAAGATGGAGGTTCTGACGAACCACAGAGGTCCTGACGAACCACAGAGGTCCTGCGACCTAAACGGCGATAATGATCAATCGCCATTTTTGCAAGACATAAGAAATGCCCCAATACTGAACCACTTCACTCTCCTTAAAATTCTCAAATATGATGGGAGAGGTGACCCTGCGAAGCACATCAACAGCTACAAAACTCATGTGAATTTGAAAGGGGCCACTTCAGCTATGAAATGCAAAGCCTTTCATTTGACTCTAAGTGGAGAGGCTGAAATCTGGTATTCAAGGTTGCCAGAAGGAAGCATCCAGAGCTAGCTGGACCTCAAGAGGACCTTCCTAAAGCGTTTTGCTACTAGCAAAGTGGGCGAAAGACCCATTCAACAATTGCAAGACATGCGACAATAGCAAGGCGAGACGTTGAAAAGTTTCTTATCCCGCTTTACTGATGAAATGACCTACTGTGTGCAAGTCACGGATAGGGAAGCATTAATCGCCTTAATGGTTTAGACATGAACTCCCTCTTTTGGAGAGACGTACAAAACAAAGACCCTGTCACCTACGATGCCCTATTGGAAATGATAGGGCGAGAAATCCTCAATGAAGAATTGAGGTACCATAGGAACAGAGCTAGCCAAAGACTTCCCCCACCTCAGATGGAAAGACATCTTCTTCACATTTAATGGACCATGGGCACTCTTGAATCATAGGCAGGAACTAGCTGCAGCTACACTCAATGTTGTGCGTGCTCTGGCCTACGATGAAGTAAACCCTGATGCTGAAATGCATCAGCGTCGGCCCTACCAAAGACACCTGCGGGGGGAAGAGGAAGGGGACGATGTGCTGAACCTAGAAATAGGAATGAAGTACCTGGTTATTGTACATTCCATCAGTCATATGGCCACTGCACAGAAAACTGCTGAGATGTCGCAAGACATTCCCAAAACAAAAATCCAATAAGAGGAAGGCACCTCCGAAGAGATGTCCCCCTCCCCTAGGCAGACCCAACAGCTTGAAAATGCAGAGTCGAGGCGTCCCAACAGAAATGACCCCCAAAGGGAAGGGATAACGACACGGAGAGACCTAGGAAGGGTCAAAGACAAAGACGAAGCCCTCCAAAAAACAACGGCTAAGAACCTATCATGAAAATTGATACAATTATTTAAGGTCCACATGTGGGAAGAGAATCTAGAAATGCACAAAATAATTATGCTAGAGAAGCAACGGTTCCTCCCATGATAAGTTTCACAGTTAATCGATCCATCACCGAGAATGCAATCCCACCAATCACATTCACTCAAGAAGATGTAGCAGGAGTACATTATCGACACTGTGACGCCCTAGTATTAAGAGCTGTCGTGGCCCGTAACGGTTTAAAAAGAATATTGGTGGATAATGGGAGTTTGGTCAACATCATCTTTGGGACAAACTTTAACAAAATGAAGGTTAACCACGAGTTAACCTCGATGAATTCCCCTTTGTATGGCTTCATACGGGATAGCATCATTCCAATGGGAAAAATCACTCTAACAATAGAGATGGGAAGTGCACCCCTGACTGCCCACCACTTCATGGAATTCTTAGTGGTTGATAATCGATATGCTTATCACGGAGTACTCGGAAGACCAGTCTTGAAAGAATTATGGGCTGTTACTTCCATACATCACCTATGTATGAACTTCCCAACTGAAAAAGGCATAGCCACCATCTTAGGTGATCAGTGAAGTGCTAGGGAATGCTATTCAAACTCCAAAAGAAGGCTGGATCGGGGACTGTCTAGGTCATTACCACCGACCTAGACATGCGCGACGCCCCTGAACAAGGGAGTACCTCTGAACAAGGGGTGGACGTCGAGATGACCGATACTCCTAAAGAAGGAGACATTCTTTGAGTCATACGAACCTCTGAAAAAGAGGTTGTCTGTGCCCCCTAAAGAAGAGATAAGTGCTGAAAAAGCAGTTAACTTAGAGGAGCTAGATCCTCAAATAATTGATTGTGAACCTCAAGCAGCACCCATGGAGGAGCTGGAAAGCTTCCTAGCGGACCCACAAGATCTCTTTAAGCACCTGCATGTTGGAAGAAACCTACCAATAAAGGAAAATGAGGAGCTGAAAAGTTTCTTACTGAAAAATCTCGATGTATTCACCTAGAAGCATGGCGACTTGGTTGGTGTTAACCCTAAGATCAGCTGCCACCATCTGAACATTGACCCAAAGGTTGTAGCACATAAGCAAAGAGAAGAGCTCTCAACCCTGAAAGATATGAGGCTCTGAAAGATAAAGTCAAAAAGCTAATTGACAATGGATTCATCCGAGAGTCAATATACCCTAAATAGGTCTCAAACCCAGTTTTAGTCAAAATACACAACAAAAAATGGAGGGTTTGTGTTGATATTTCAAATTTAAACCAAGCATGTCCCAAGGACAGTTTTCCTTTCCCCAGAATAGACCAACTTGTGGATTCAACTGCCGGATGTGAACTTCTTAGCTTCATGGACGCATATTCTGGATACAATCAGATTCCTATGTTTTTCGCAGATGAGTAACATACTTCCATCATCATACACAAGGATTTACTGCTATAAGGTCATGCCTTTCGGGTTGAAAAATGCCGGGGCTATGTACCAAATATTTTTCAATAAAATGTTCGCCGACCTCATTGGAAGAAAAAGTCTACGTGGATGATATGTTGGTAGAAAAATTGAAGATGGGGGGATCATGTTGAAAACCTTAATAAAACCTTCCAAATTCTAAGAAAATACCGGATGAAATTCAATTCTTTAAAGTGCGCATTCGGAGTTTCATTAGGAAATTTTTTAGGCTACATCGTTAACCAAAGAGACATTGAAGCAAACCCTGAAATGTCAAAGTTTTATATCGAAATGAGGTCACCTCAGAAACCGAAGGAGGTGCATAGCCTCACAGGACGAGTAACAGCCTTGAATCGCTTCGTCTCCAAGGCAACAGATAGATGCCTACCTTTCTTCAAAATCCTCAAAGAAGGAAACAAGTTTCAATGGATAGCGGAATGTGAGGCAGCCTTATAAGAGTTGAAGAAGCACTTGGGACATGCTCCCCTCCTTTTAAAACCAAATGACCACGAGTCACTACAATTATACCTGACAGTAACTTCGGAGGCCATCAGCTCGGTTCTGATAAGAGAAGATGATGGCCATCAATCGCCTGTATACTACGTCAGTAAGGCACTCTTGGCTGCTAAAACTCGTTACCCAAACATGGAGAAATTGGCCCGTTCTTTGGTAACGGCCTCAAGAAAGTTGAGGCTATATTTTCAAGCCCACAATATAAATGTATTGACCAACTTCCCCCTCAAGCAGGTACTACAAAAGCCCGATGCCTCTGGAAGGTTACCGAAGTGAGTTGTGGAACTCAGCGAGTTTGACCTTATTTTTAAACCAAGGTCTGCCATCAAGGGCCAGGCCCTAGTAGACTTTGTGGCAAAATTCACCCTCATCCCAAAAATGAAAGAAGTGGTGGAGTCCGCTGAACCTCGAATTTGGAAACTATCAGTTGATAGTTCATCAGTGGAGACAGGGATAGGATCTAGAGTTGTTCTGGTCAGCCCAGAGGGACATAAGCTTACTTGCACGGTGAGATTTGGTTTCAAGGCCACTAACAACGCAGCAGAATATGAGGCCCTCCTCGCTGGCTTAAGGCTAGCCAAAGAAATGTAAGTAAGAAGTCTGGTCATTAGCACTGACTCCCAGCTGGTGGTAAGTCAGGTTCATGGTAACTTCTCAGCTAGAGATAACTCTATGGCGGCATACCTGAAATTGGTTTTGGAGTTCATCACATCCTTTGAGAGTTTCGAACTAGTGTAAATCCCACGCTCTGAGAACGTCCATGCCGAGTACTGTCTAAACTGGCAAGCAGTAGATATTCTGAACTACTCACATACGTATCTATAGAATATCTTTCTGGAATTTCCATCATCGCGGGCGAGACAATTATGTGGATTGAAGACACTCCAGCTTGGATGAAGCCAATAATATCTTTCATCAAATAACAGACCTTACCTCCTGAAAAGGAGGAAGCTCAGAAGCTCAGAAGAAGAGTTGCCCATTTCGTCTTATAAGACGATATACTATACAAATGTAGATTCTCACCACTTTACTCGGATGCATCAAAGACGAACAAGCATATTACGTACTCCAGGAAATCCATGAAGAAGTATGTGGAAACCATGCTGGGGGATAGTCCCTATCATAGAAAGTACTGAGACAGGGATATTACTGGCCTACCTTGAAAAAAAATGCGCAACAATTCGTTATAAAATGTGAGAAATGCCAACGCTTTGCTACAATTTAAAGACATGCTTCTCAAGAATTGAATGTTGTATTTAGTCCTTGGCCATTTTCAAAATGGAGAGTTGATCTTATAGGACCTCTCCTTAAAGGAAGATGAAATTCTAGTTTTGCAATTGTCACCATTGACTATTTTACTAAATGGGTGAAGGCCGAACCTCTAGCCAAAATTATAGAGGCCAACACCTCCAAGTACTTATGGAAGAACATCATCTGTAGGTTCGGAATTCCTCATTCAATTGTGTCAGATAACGGCAGATAATTTGATAACAAAAGGGTTAGAAACATGTATGAGGAGTTGGGCATCAAGAAACATTTCTCCTCCCTACATCACCATTAGGCAAATGGACAGGTTGAAGCTGTTAACAAAACAATCAAGTACACACTGAAAGGAACCTGGATGCTTCTAAGGGGCTTGGGTCGATGAACTACCTCAACTACTTTGGGCTATCAAGACAACAAGTCAAACTGCTATAGGGGAAACCACATTCTCTATAGGATATGGTGTCGATGCTATGAGTCCCGTTGAAATAGGTCTGCAATCTCCTTGGTGAATGCATTCAATGAAATAACCAATGAGGAAATGAGAAGATGCGAGCTTGACTTCTTTAAAGAAAGGAGAAACAATTCTCAAGCTAAACTAGCTTTATATCAAAGAAAAATGATCAGATGCTACAATTCAAAGGTGAAAAAGAAGTCATTTCGCTTGAACGAGTTACTATTTCGAAGGGTATTTCCATCCCCCAAAGAACATGGCTCGGGAACCTAGCCCTAAACTGGGATGGTCCATATTGCTTATATGAAGAGGTTCGTCCCAGAACTTACAAAATTGAGAATATGGATGGAATGACACAGCCTCATCCATGGAATGTAGAACATTTGTGCAAATATTATCAATGATGTAAAACACCTTGTTTGTACAATATGAAGCTCAATGAAGGTGACTTTTTATATTACTTGCATGTTATCAATTGCCTCTTATAATAATCCATCCTTTTGAAAAGATACATAGACAATTAGACAAGGCTCTGAATCCATAAAGGAAATGAATTGGTTGTACTTAAACAAAAGTTTGAGCTATAATATCAAAAACCAGAACAAATGCTTGAAGTACTAAAATAATAAGGTGCCCTGGATCATACACGTCAACCCTCAAAAGTTCGGGAAATGAGTAAATGTGTACAACCCCTTAACACTTGGATAATTTTTAGTGTTAAAAAATTGTTGAAGTACTATGTGCAAGGGTATGATCTACCTAAGGACCTCACGTGTTCAATTTGTCTAATTGCACAATTTATAAACTTACTAAAAGGGGCTTCATTGGATTTATTATTATTCAAACTCTGCTATGTTCAATTTCTGAACTTCATTGTTAGGTCAGACCTCCTAACACTTGTAAAATATTTGCAAATTTGATTATGTTGCTAAGGTACATGAATTATACGAGTCTGATTTCATAACTTGTTTCAAGTTATTAAAACTTCGATGTTCATAAGTTTGATATAGTCGAACTTCCGAAGCATTGTACATCTGATGTTGCTAGCAAGTTAATGTTACTTTTTAAGTATTATCATCGAAGTATAGGTGGTTCGAATTCGTATTGATATGCACGTCAAAATTGAAGCAGAAGTAGTAAAGTTACCAAAAGAACACAAGTATTGAGTAAAAGAACTTAATTCATAAACTAGATTTTTTACAGATGGGCAGAGGCCGTTACACTTAGATAAAAATGCTAAAAATACAAAGAATGGAGAAACTTTTCTAGGCAGGTGGGGGATGAGGAGCCACAAAAGGTACAATAGCATCAGGAGCCACTTCTTCAACAACTGCCTCTTTGGCCACGTCATCTTTAAGTTCAATTATTTGGCTTCCTTCTATCGGAGCTTGAGGTCCAGGCTCCTCTGAATCATCCTCCAAAAATTCTATTCTCAGCTCGGAAGTGTCGACGTCTCGAGTATATACCTCCAGCTACTATATCATGTCCGTGTAGGCATACCTCTGCCAGTACTTCGTGAAACTTTTATACACTTCCGTTAAGTGAAAGTTGGCAAGGAACCGCTTCTCGGCATCGCTTCCAACAGTCTCAGCCTCCTGCCGGTAGCCTCAACTTCTTCTGTTAGCCCAGACACTTCGGAGGTCAGCCCCCACCACCTGCTTTTTAAGAGCGGCGTTCTCCTTATTTACCTTCTCCAGGGCTTCAGCTGCCAAACGCTGATGAGTGTTGAACGTCTCCACTCAATTCGTAAGTGAGGCCACTTCACTTTGAGACAAGTGGACCTCCTTCTTTAATTTTTCGATCTTCTCCAAAGCAGAAGCGAGCTTCACAGACTCCTCTACCCCCTTCTTCTTCTGAGCCTTAGCTTCAGCCTAAGTGGCTTTATTTACAAACTCCTTATTTTGTCACTGAAGGTTTTTAAAGAGGGCTTCAGCCTCCATGGCCATTCCAAACGACCTTCCTGCTTGGGCCACCATTGCGACAAAGATGTTGACGACGTCACTTTTTTCCACAAAAGATTGCCACTTCTCCGTCCAGTACTGGTGGAATGTCGTCATTGCAGTTTGGATTTCGGGTAGAAGGAGGGCTAGAGCTTCGGATTCAAGCTCATCGGTCCTTTTGGTGAAGGCCGATTTTCCTCGCGGGAGGTCGGAGGTTGTAGAGCCACTAGAAGTCCTTGACTTCTTTACAGAATCCTCCATTTGGGGTCCCTCGACAGCTAACCTCTTCTGCCCCCCCCCCCCCGAAGATGCTGCCATTGATACGCTAGTAGCTTCTCCCACGCTGGGACCTCGGAGTAGGGAGGATGAATGTCATTTGAGCTGCCCACCCCGGTAGTGGACACTCTGAACTTTTTTTAGGCTCTTCCGCCACCACCTTTTTGCCTTTGTCTACCAAAGAAGGTCGTCCCTCTTCTTGACTGACCTCCCGTTGACTGGTGGTCTCCCTATTGACATTTTTGATTTTATCCCTTACCTGTTTTCCTCCAACAGATGAGGGTTTCATTGACTTACAACCAGAGGTGGTGGTGGATGTTATAATTGTAGCCATGTCAGGGGTGGGATGCCTCTTTTTCTCAAAATGATCTACAAAGAGGAGGTGCATTATTAGAAGTGAACATATGTATAAAAGCTAGAATGAAAGCAACTGGGGAAAGTTATACCTCTTCGGGGCATTAGACAAAGCTCTTCAAAAAATCGGCTAGAGAGGATTAGGCGCTCAAAATCACGGGACGAAGGACGGCGGTAGATGCCTTCTAAAGTATCATAATCGCTTTTGTCCAACTCAAAGCGATCAACAGCTCCTGCAAGACAAAAACAAAAGTTAGTGCCAAAATGAACAAGATAGAACAAACGAAGCGCAAAGAGAAGACTCACTAGGTTCCGAGTAAGAGGTCGGGACTTTGACGTGGGGAATAGTGTCACCCTCACATTCTTGCCCCTTTCCCCGAACCTAGAACACGTCTCTTTCCACCCTTTAATGGAAGATGGTAGGCCCAAGACGAAGGGTGAGTGCGCTCCCCACGGGCACAAGGAATACCACCCCCTAGAGTCTCTCTTGCCTAATGACCTAGGTTGGAAGACAGTTCGGAATACATATAGGGGCATGTCCTCACCGAGGGAGGTTTCTTTCTAGAGAAAGTAGGTTCCCACTAGTTAGGCTCGGAATTAGGGATGAGCTGGGTGGGGGCCAGCCCATACAACCTAAGGACTGCTCGAAAGAAGGGGTGCAATGGAAGACGAAGCCTGGCCTTAAGGAGAAACTCACTAATGGTGATGCAGCCCCCCTGCCTTGGATAGCAGGCTCGCTAATCAGGAGAAGGGGAGATGAGCTCTATGTCATATGGAATCCTATATTAATCTCTAAGGTTGACTAGGTATGTTAGATCCACCGAAAATAGGATTTGGCAGCCCCCCCAGGCTAGGTCGTCATTCCCCCTACCAACCCCAGAAATCGAATCACCTCGTCCAGCCTCAATGGCTCTAACAAGGTCAGCAATATTAGTTATTTGGACACCCATTTGCAAGTTTGTTTAAATCTCTTTTACAAAATCGGAAAAATAGAAGTTACAATACTTACGAGTCTCTTAAAGAAGATAGGGAGGAAGGAACACTGAGATTCACGAAAGCAACAAGAAAAGAAAGAAAAACTCAAGAGAAAATGGCACTTACAATAAACTTGGAGAAACTCCTGGAGAAACTTGAAAACTTGTAAAAATTAAGAAGAGATGTGAAGATTCATAAAAAATTCGTGCCTTTTATGGGCAAACCCATTCAATCCCATCCGTCGGATCTTAATCCGGATCATCCAATCATTGATTTAAAAATTCTAATCGGATGGTTCAGCACGTCCAGCACTTTGATTTCTAAGGCCTAGCCTGAAATTTACAAAATGCATAGGAGACAACCATCATTACATATTAACGTCAGCGATGATTGCGTGTATTGGAAGTTGTACCGCCTTAGCTACCTTTTCTTGAAAACGTGCCATGACATCAAATCATTGAGGCACAATCATTAAGAATGCCTTGTATTTCTCAAAATTCATTTAAATAAGGCACCCGTAAATATCAAATTCCGAGGCTATGTAAGGTTATCACCTTACTCAGCTGAACCGCCTCAGTTAGTACCTCAATTATATGGGAACCTCTGGAGAACACAACCTCGATTTAACCCCGGCTTGACATCCCTTAAATTAGTCCAAATGATGGAGTGCTACCAAATAAACCACTTCGGACAACACTTACACAGGATCTGGAAAAGTCAGGTATATCCTAAATTCTATCCACAACATGAATGATTATACTTAAACTTGGAGGACTATGTTGTAGTGTGAAACCACTCCCTACAAAAATCTATTTTCATCTTTAGTATTATTATTGTTTTACAATCAAGTCCACGCATTACATAAATAATCATGCATAGACTTGGAGCACTATTGTTACTCCTCATCTCAGTGTCTCAGAGAAGTTATGCCACGTAGCAAAGCCACGTAAGCATGATAAGTCAACAAAAAAGTCAAACAAAGATCCATGAGGTCAAAATACGAAAAAGGTCAAACAAACCGAAGTCCTTGCTCTACAAACCGAATTGCTTGCTGACACACTACTTAAAAGAGCAAAGAAAGGAGTTGAGGCTCTCCACTTAGAGAACCACCTCAAAACATCTCTCCGACGCTCTCTAACTCGTCTGAGGCTCATGAAGCCGACGCTGTCTTTTATAATAGATTTGATTATCCCTTAGAAGTGATTGATGTAACACTTGTAATAAAGTTTGTCAGTATGTCGCCTATTCTATAGGGTGGCTGACCCTTTATCAATGTATTAATTGTATGAATAAACAGTGATATGAAGCCTTAGTTAGGAAGATGAGGCAACGTGGTTCAAATCCAATGTATTAATTTGACATCCCTTAAATTAGTCCAAATGATGGAATGCTACCAAATAAACCACTTCGGACAACACTTACAAAGGATCTGGAAAAGTCAAGTATATCCTAAATTCAAACCACAACATGAATGATTATACTTAAACTTGGAGGACTATGTTGTAGTGTGAAACCACTCCCTACAAAAATCTATTTTCATCTTTAGTATCATTATTGTTTTACAATCAAGTCCACGCATTACATAAATAATCATCCATAGACTTGGAGCACTATTATTACTCCTCATCTTAGTGTCTCAGAGAAATTATGCCACGTAAGCATGACAAGTCAACAAAAAAAGTCAAATAAAGATCCATGAGGTCAAAATACGAAAAATGTCAAACAAACCAAAGTCCTTGCTCTACAAACCGAATTGCTTGCTGGCATACTGCTTAAAAGAGCAAAGAAAGGAGTTGAGGCTCTCCACTTAGAGAACCGCCTCAAAAGATCTCTCCGACGCTCTCTAACTCGTCTGAAGCTCATGAAGCTGACTCTGTCTCTTGTAATAGATTTGAAGATCCCTTAGAAGTGATTGATGTAACACTTGTTATAAAGTTTGTCAGTATGTCAGCCTATTCTATAGGGTGGCTGACCCTTTATCAATGTATTAATTGTATGAATAAACAGTGATATGAAGCCTTAGCTAGGGAGATGAGGCAACGTGGTTCCGATCCAATGTATTAATTTAACATCTCTTAAATTAGTCCATATGATGGACTGCTACCAAATAAACAACTTCGGACAACAGTTACACAAGATCTGGAAAAGTTAGGTATATCCTAAATTCAAACCACAACATGAATGATTATACTTAAACTTAAAGGACTATGTTGTAGTGTGAAACCACTCCCTACAAAAATCTATTTTCATCTTTAGTATTATTATTGTTTTACATTCAAGTCCACGCATTACATAAATAATCATGCTTAGACTTGGAGCACTATTGTTACCCCTCATCTCAGTGTCTCAGAGAAATTATGCCACGTAGCAAAGCCACGTAAGCATAACAAGTCAACAAAAAAAGTCAAACAAAGATCCATGAGGTCAAAATACGAAAAAGGTCAAACAAACCTAAGTCATTGCTCTACAAACCGAATTGCTTGCTGACACTCTACTTAAAAGAGCAAAGAAAGGAGTTGAGGCTCTCCACTTAGAGAACCACCTCAAAACATCTCTCCGACGCTCTCTAACTCGTTTGAAGCTCATGAAGCCGACGCTGTCTCTTGTAATAGATTTGAAGATCCCTTAGAAGTGATTGATGTAACACTTGTAATAAAGTTTGTCAGTATGTCAGCCTATTATATCGGGCGGCTAACCATTTATCAATGTATTAATTGTATGAATAGAAAGTAATGTAAAGATTCAACTAGGGAGATAAGGTCACGTGGTCCTGATCCAACGATTAGGAACCACCTCCAATGACTTATCCGAGGCTCTCAAGTTCGCCTGATGTTCAAGATGCTGAAGTTGTTTATCGCATTAGATTCAGAGATCTCTTAGAAGTGATTGATGTAATACTTGTAATAAAGTTTGTCAGTATGTCAGCCTATTCTATAGGGTGACCGACCCTTTATCAATGTATTAATTATATGAATAAACAGTGATATGAAGCCTTAGTTAGGGAGATGAGGCAACGAGGTTCCGATCCAACGGTCACCACGTCGGTGTAGGTAGTATAAAATAGGTCATCCATGTAATAAACAAAGAGGTTGGATAACTGATTGAATGATTGACAATCATATATTCAAAATATACACTTGAACTCTTGGAGGAAATATACTAACATTTCATATATCCTTTCACATATTCCAGTTTGTTATTATATAAATCAGTTTGATTTCTGTCCGGCAATCGTTGTTAGTGCGGATGCTTTTGTTCCATTCGTCGAAACTCGAATATTTTTGTCTCTTGCCGTAAAATACCTCCCGCCTCCATTCCCTCCTTATTATTGCCATTATTCCGATAGGAACGCGCCAAAATCGTGCTTGACTTGGCATGAGTGGACCCGATATCTGTTGGTTCATTTTTTAGGGTCAACAGCTTCTGTAGCCACCTAAGATTTATGTCTGCCACGTGGATTTTATTGTCTCGTTGGATGGATGGAATTGAAATGAGTGATGAATGAGTAATATTTTTCAAAAGTGATCGAGTAGTCGGTAACCATTTATATTTGGATGACCAAGTACTAACGGGAGGAAAATTTTGGTAATTGCCGAGTTAATTAACTCCAATTCTTTCGAGTTTTCTTCACTTTAGTCCTTTACCCCGTCTTTCCTGTCTACCTCACACACAAACCCTAGCTTTCGCACAGCAGCAATCTGTTCTTGCTTAGCAACAATGCTTACAGGTGACATACCACCGAACCAGACTATATACATAAAGAATCTCAATGAGAAAGTCAAGAAAGAAGGTTATTTTTTTCACCTTTTTGCTCTTTTAGTATGTTATTTTACTCCAGATTTTCATAGTTAATGTTATATATTTTTAGAATTTTCATGAACATAATTTGTCAGAAATTTTTTTTATCAATACGTTGGTTAAGCTTTAGTTTCATATATTTTTCTTGGTTTTTATTCCCTGTATTGGGTTTTCTCGCCTTCATTGCAATTTCATTGAGGGCAGTGTACTGGCAGCTATGAGTGTTTGTTGTTTTGGTTGTAGTGTTCTGGATTTTGAGCTGTGAGAGTCTTGTACCAATCCTTGGGGTAAAATGTTATTATTTGTTCCTGGCTATTATAATTTAAAATTCATAACTTAGGGTTTGTATTAGCTTTAATGAGGTGCAACTGAAGCTTCTGAGTTTTGTGTATGATTTATGATTCTCTGGTGTAACTGCTATTTCTTTTGACTAAGAATAATATTTTCTCCTTCCTTCATTTTCTCATCGGGTGAATGGAGTTTCATGTTTTGCTGGCGCTAGTGTTTTGGATGTGGAATTGGCCCCTTGGAAGTTGTATTGGAAAACTCACAACTAAAATCAGGATCATGATTTTCTGATTTCGATCCCAATGCCCAAAATTTGTAAATCCTTGCCGCCAAACGCAATATCAGTAAATCATGATTCATAAGCATAGCCGCAGGGTAGCTTGAACTAATAAATTCAATCTATCCGTCAAAAGTACTTTTTTAAATAATGATTGATCTCGTTTTACCACGAGATCAAGCTAGTGTTGATGCCTTTACTGAACATGACATAGGGTTCCTGGAAATAAAATTGTAATTTTTAGCATAGCATCGTATCAGCTTCTTTAGATTACCTCTTACCAATTTGATTTTGCATTTTATTACCTTGTGTCAGTTTTTTTTAGCCCTTGTTTGATTTCCAAAATATTTTTTTCTCTCTTCTTTTTAACCACTTATTCTTCAATAAAATAATACTACACGCATCCCAAGGGTTCAATCTACCATTCCAAAATGCATGCTTGGCAAAAAAAAAGGACTCAAACAGGCAGTTTTTTTTTTAAGCATAGGGCTCAAAGTTTTAGATATGTTGGTATAAGGTCTATTACATATGTATGCATGAAATGGATACATGTCTGTTGTAAATTAACTTTTTTAGGAGACAGATTCACATGCTTTAAATTAGAGCATTTTGTCAAGATGATAATTGCCTTTCAAGTTTTTTTCTTCTTTATATTTGTGACTTAACCTCTTTCCTTAAACCTTTTCCATCAACTCTTTCTACAACCTCGTTCCTTTAATTATTTAGAAATTGCTATCTTTCTGGCCATTTAATCAATTTAGAGATAGGTAAGACTTGAAATTGCTTGGCTTTCTTTCATCTTATTACATTTTTGTCGTGCTTGTGCTTGGTGGGGTTGGCATTCCCCTTTCTCACTTGTGGAAATCTTGATAAAGATGTTTGATGTCTACTCTATTTGTTGCCCCCTGCAGATCAAGTCAATTGATGTTTGTTCCATATATCTAATTGTAATGATTTTGAGGTTGATTTTCTTGCTTGTCTTTAATATGTTGGACAGAGTTGAAGAGATCTCTTTATGCCTTGTTCTCACAGTATGGGAGAATTGTGGACATTGTTGCACTGAAAACTGCCAAGCTTCGAGGACAGGCTTGGGTTGTATTCAGTGAAGTTACTGCTGCAAGCAATGCAGTGCGACAAATGCAAAACTTCCCATTTTATGATAAACCAATGGTGGGTACAATGAGTTGCACCATATCTATGCATGAACTGGATACGTGTTTATTATTATAAGTTATCTTTGCTAGGAGATAGTCCCACTCGATGTCTGTGTAAGTACGTCCATTCTTCTTTTTCCCTTTTCCCCATTTGGGTTCTTGATATAAGTTAAAGAGAATTCATTGATTTCTCTGTTCATTGTTTGTTGTACAGTCTCTATTAAACTAAGGGTTTGTTTGAGCCCCATTTTTTGGGAGAATAATGATTTTATTGAGAATTTGTGGTTAAGAAGTATAAAAAATGTTGGTTTACGTGTTAAAAATTTATTAGGAGAATGTGTGGTTGAAAATAAGTTAGAAGAAAAATGAGTTTTTAAAGAATGGGCTTAAACAGGGGCTAAAGGTGTTGATAATTGTTGATCAAATTCAAATTTCATGTCTGATTATTCCATTTTGGTCTCCCTGCCGGCTGATAAAAAACACCGAATGGGAAAGAAAAAGAGGATCCAGCCTGTCGGCCGAATTCTTTTCCTCTGTGGAGAAACCATTTATTCATGTTTAATTTAGTATCTATATGAAATTACTTTTAGGTCTGTAGTTGGCATGATTAAAAATTTACTTGTCATTTTATTTGTTGCATTAGCACTTTCCTCTGTTCAACTTCGTATTATCGTCATTCCTTATGCTTCACTAGACATATTCTGATGACAGTGTTGCGTACATGAAATATTGAAAGTGTATGAAAGTGGCTTCTTTCTCAGAAGGATTGCTAGCTGGATTCTTTACACGTGGAGTTGGTGGCATGTTTTCAATTATAATTTCATAAGCTTTTCTCCTTGTTGTGCCTGCTTACTTCTGATTTCTCATTGTTGACATATATGTGCTCTAGAGTTATATATCTTAGACTAAAGTTTGTATTTTACGAGTTTGTATTTTTTTTTTTTTTTTTTTTGTGATNCTCATTCTATTCCTCCCTTTCTTTTAGTTATTGTTTTCAAAGAGGCGTGCTCATTTTATACTTATAATGGACCAGTTACCTGGTTATAAGGTTTCGGAGCTTTGACATTCATTTAACAAAAGTATACACATTCATCTATGTACTGAAATGACTCATTTTCCCCCGTAAGACTTAGTAGTTTGATGCCCGCTGATGAATTTTGAAGTGCTTGAAATTTTTAGAAACCACAGTTAGATATGATGAGACATTTTTGATCAATTCTTTAGACATGGGACATTAACTGTGATTCTAGTGGGTTATTCAAGCACGGTGATCACCAAAGAGTCCAATTTCAGGGCATTTGATTTAGTTAAGGTTGCTCGAGACTGTCACAAATTTTGAAAGTTGATGCATTTTTTTCCTTTTCAAATTATTCTTAGACACTTCCTTTGTTATTTTGGAAAGTGGGAATCTGTTCTCTATTTTTTTCTGTTACAATACTTCTCTATATTTCTTTGCATGAAATTCAACATACCTTGAGTATAGTCGAATAGTTTTACATGGGTGGCAACTGTGATTACACTTTCTAACATAAAAACCATCACCAATGATACTGCATTTTCTTGGAACTATGTTACTCGGACTTTGGTTATGGGTGTCCGACGTGGTTATGGGTCTCAATGTTGGACATGCAAGTTGTCAGATTTTAGGACACAAGGATTCAATTAGAAAATGTTTTGACTTTGGAAACGGGTAAGGGGCATATGTTTCATAACAAGTGTAAGCTATTTCTATTATAAGCAAAACTTGTTTACATAAGTTTGACATGAATCAAGAAAGAATATACATTGTACAAATAGAAATTGATATCAGAGAAGACATAAATTGTTCAATTAGTGAACTAGTGCTTGGGACTTGTACGAGGGTTTGAGAGTTGCCATTATTTTAATTGCCATTATTTTAAACATAGAGTGCATGTGTTGTGTGGATATGGGTACCACAGGATAATTTAAATCGTTGACAGCATAGCCTTGAAATGAAGAAGAAATCCCCAATCGCTGGAAAAAAATTGATGTGCCTGTACATGGACAGCCATTTGTTTAAATTATGCTAATCAAATACATGTGATGTCAAAATGTGAACTTATCTTTTCCTGGAATATGGAGAAATAATGTACTAAGTAGAAAAGTTTAGACGTTGCAGACTTGTGAAGCTTTAATTCTTTTATGTAATTTCTTTCCTTTTTCTTTTTTGGGTGTGCATTATACGTGTACTGTTGAAACTTTGGTGAAATTGTTCACAGAGACATCTTGGTTTTTTCATCCCACTTTGCATGTTTGATATATTAACTTAACATTTTTTATAATAAATTTTTTTGGCGATCCAGCTGAAAGAAAGACGCATGGCAGAGAGGGTCCACAAACTGCCTCCAGTAATGGTCCTAGGGCTGACACCAATGGAGGCCCACCTGTAAGTTCACTGCATTTGAATTATCTCAGTTACCCTTACTCCCCTCCTCCCCCTTCTCCTGCTTGAAAGTGTTGGGCATGTATGAAATTATAGTCTATCTTGTGGCTGAAGTAAATGAAGCGACTTTGTATTGAAGCTATTAATGGAATTGGTGAAAAGTCCATGAGAAATTCATTTGGCCAGTGTTTTCCTTGTAGATCTTACACTGTATTGCATTTGAATGCTTTTAATATTTTGTCGTGGGTTGCTGTAAATTGTATTTGTTTGACATCTGCTTCTCATCATAGTTTCAATGTCATTCTTTGGTTTCTTGATAGGATAGTTCTCTTTGTATTTATTCAGTCTGCTACAAATATTATTTCTTATTACCATTCAATATTCAGCTTTGCAACATCTTAGATGTATACCCCAAGTTCAACTGGCACTTTATCCTGCTCCTTTGTGGGAGCAGAAACTTTCATTGACCATTTTACAATAGTTCGTCGACCCCTTTGGTTCTCCTGTCGACTTGGGAAGTTTTATGGCTCAAATGACTTAAATTTGAAAACTAAACTAAAACATATTGTGATAAAGTAGATTATTGGGACTTTTGTCTTAATTGAGCCTCACTGAAATTGTGGGAAACGTTAAGAACTGGGTCAGTGATCAATTTAGTTTGCGATTAGGAAAGTTAATAATGAGTAAATTGACCAGTTACCGTATATAACTTGGGTTAATGTGTGAAATAAGAAATGAAGTAGAGATGGTTTTTTCAATTGGTGCATTATATGTATTTTGATAAATTTTGGTGCATATTATGCATATTAAATATTTTAGCAGTTCTTTTATATGTAACAAGCTGAAAATATTGTCCTACTTCATTTCATCCCTGTGCACCTGCTCGAGTGCCTCATTCTTGTCAGCAACTCCATCCAAAATTAGCATCTCCTCTCACCACATGAACATACACATGCACCTACTTACATATACACATACACATGCCAACTCGTTTCACTTGATCTATGACACGAGGGATAGCCAGCTTCTCTTGGTCAATCTATAGGCAGTTTTAGCTGACCAAAGTCCTTTAAATGCCAATATTGATTTACTGTTGGTAGTGATTAGGAGTTTTCAGTTTTTTTGCGAATAAAAATGGCTTTTTCCTGTGTCTCATCCTAAATTTCCTTTTGGGTATAACGTCGCATTTTTATTCTACTAACTCATTTTTGTGAAAAATACTTGCAGGCTTCAACTTGGCAAGCAAAGTCGGGTGCAAAAGAAGCAGCTGCGGAGCCAAACAACATACTCTTTATACAAAATTTACCATACGAGACAACCTGTATGATGTTGGAAGTTCTTTTCAAACAATACCCTGGCTTTAGAGAAGTTCGAATGATTGAAGCAAAGCCAGGCATCGCCTTTGTAGAATTTGAAGATGATATGCAGTCATCAGTAGCCATGCAGGCACTTCAAGGCTTCAAAATCACTCCTCAGAATCCCATGGCCATTACCTATGCCAAAAAGTGAGCAATCTACTTTGTCATCCTAGTGCTTTCTGTTCTGCTTATTGCGATGAGTAACTGTTACCCTCGAGACTCAGAATTTCGTGTCCAGTAGATTATGATAGTAGAAGCTGATCCTTGTCTAGCTTCGTACGTACTTTTGAACATCTCCATCATAGTATCTGCTTTATTGCATATGCGGGGAAGTAGACCGAGCTGTACATCTACTATAAGCATATTGAACCTTGCTTGCTTTGTTATTTCCGGTGAATGTTCACTTTTTAGAAGCCCATTTCATTTTCTAGTATACAAAAAATATGCATGTAATTTTTTTGCAGTCCGTTCATTAAAATCACAAGCCATGTTTGACTTGCAGACTGGACAATATATGAATTAGGTTCTTTTTTCTCCTTTAATGTTGTCAAGCACAGTCCTACTAAACCTCGTCAAATATGTCTAAAAGTTTAACGATGTTGGTGCCTGAAGTGTACTTCATGCTAGTTGTTGGCATGTTCACCAAATGTGTTTTAAACGTCTCAACTCTCAAGAACATTTACAATAAGATCATGTAATGGAATATTATGTTGAGTTACATAACATGTACTTTTCTTATATGATTTAAATTAATTGATTGAAGTTTTTACTTAGATTAGAATAACATCTCGTAATTTTCATGTTTGATAATGTCACACTGATTTTACATTGATGGAATTATTACTTGAACTGATTCAATCTTAACATCTTGTAATTTTCATGTTTGATAATGTCACACTGATTTTACATTGATGGAATTATTACTTGAACTGATTCAATCTTCCTCACTTTGACGATTGAAGGGGAATTTTTATTTTTAATATTGATACTACAATTTTTATTTGTTAAACCACATTTTAATTGCAGTTACGCTTTTCAATCTTTTTTTTGTTGAATTCTTATCTTCAATTAATTAGTATTTATCATCCTTGATGATGATTTATATAAAAATATTTAGTTTTTATGCTTTGATATGAGGGTTCTCACTTTTTATTTATTTATTTTTTTAAATAGATGATGGGAAAATAAATTATTTAACGCTATTTTAACGGACTTTTAAACATAAAACTGTTATCAAATATAAAATAAGTTTAACTAACGAAAAGTTTGAGGAAATAATGACATGAAAAATCATTAGGGGGCATAAGTACTATAGAGCAATGATTAATAATCATAAATGCAATTAAGTTGTGGTGCTAGAAATAAAAATTATGGTGTAACTGTAACTATAATTACCTTTGTCAAAAAGTAACATATTGCACTTCTCATTAATATAGTAACACGTCTATTATATTCAAAAATCATAGAAAATCATATTCTAAAATAGGTTCTTCGTTCTTTGATGTGAAATTTTAAAACACAAACTCTATCATGTAATGTTGCAATATGTATTAGTTATTGTTATGCCTCAAAATCGAGGCTCAAGAAGAAGTTCACTCCTCAAAATTGAGGCTCAAGAAGAAGCCTAAACAAAAGGCTCACACTTCGCGTCATAAAAAATCGAACTGAAGCATAGGTAAAAATGACGAATCTACACCTCACCCAAAGTGCCATATGTAAGTAGAAGCATATTGTAAAATAGGCTCTTTGTTCTTTGATGTGAAATTTTAAAACACATACTCTATCATGTAATGTTGCAATATATATTAGTTATTGTTATGCCTCAAAATCAAGGCTCAAGAAGAAGTTCACTCCTCAAAATTGAGGATCAAGAAGAAGCCTAAACAAAAGGCTAACACTTCGCGTCATAAAAAATCGAATTGAAGCATAGGTAAAAATGACGAACTTACACCTCACCCAAAGTGCCATATGTAAGTAGAAGCTCCATGGTCTAAGCGAAGCACCACCTGCTGCAAAACTACAATAGAGAGGTGATCCAACGCTTCATTTGAAGCACTATGTAAGTGGTTGAAACCCTGAAGTCGAAGCGCTATCTAAATGGCTAAAGTTCCGAAGCCAAAGCGCTATGTAAGTGACTGAAGCCTTGAAACCGTAACGCTATGTAAGTGGCTGAATCCTACTTTGTCGATGCAGAAACCTCTTAACTATAAAGGAACATCTTTCATATTCACTTATCCCAAGAGATCTTATTGGAATGATTGATATGACTCATGTTGTAGCAGAAGAATGTCAAGTCTTATCAGTCTACTACATATGTATCAGATCTAGGCCCTAAAGTGGCTACCTTTTTAGAGTGCATTAAATAATGCAGGCCTAGTATGTGTGATATGATGCCTACGATATGACGTTTCGAATAAGGAGACAAAGTCGCGTGCCTCTTTATCTAACGACTACCACTTCATCTCTACTACTATAAAAGATCACAACTCATGCCATTTGAAGAATAATGCAACTTAAAACACTACGAACTTTGTAAGATTATTCTCTCCCATTTTTACATGCTCTCATACACACACTCGGTGCCTGAACACCTAAGTGGTTTACGTCTAAAGCACATCCCACACTCAAATATAAATACCTCGTTGTCCGACTTGATCGTCGGAGTACACGCGCCCGCTTTCCCCACCACCAGAGAAGGCCACATGATTAATGGTTTGTCCAAGTTTGCAGGAGGAAGCTTACGCTGATGTGAGTGGAGCCGAGATCTTGTTTACACATTTTTTAGGTCAACAGGTTAATACCGTATGTGGGAAACACCACTACAACCACAAAGATTCCCGTGGAAAAAGTTTGCTGGAAAGCTGCTAAGCATCTCTCTTGAATAAGGATTTGTTCTTTAAGAAAACAACAAGTGGAAGCCCTAAGAAAGAGATTAGGAGTTTGCATTAGTACTTGGATTGTTGATATTCCTTAAAAAGAGGAATATACTGAGATAAAAATTCATTTGTAAAACCCCAACCTCTTTTAAGAAAAGAGTTGTATGGAAAATATAAGTTCAAACAGTGAAGAAGCTCCATTTAGAAGGGTTAGAGAGGCCCTTGAAGAAGGGGTCCCCCGGAGAACTTCCTCAATGGGTCATTGACGACCTCACCATCAGCATAGATAAGGTATAATGAGAGTTATTGTCCAACTCACTTGGGAAGTGGTTAAATGGTTACTAACATGAGGAGCATCATCTAGAAAAATGCCCTTGTGCAACAACTCCAAATGTAAGGAAATAGGAAGAAGTGGCCTATAAAGAAGAGGTCATGAATAAGAAAACCACCAGAGAATGAATAGGCTAATGAAGAAGAGGTCATGAATAAAAAGACCCCTGAAAAGGGATAGGTCTTTGAAGAAAAAATTATGAATAAGAAGACCCCCTGAAAAGGGGAATGCCTATAAAGAAGTGGCCTTCAATAAGTAGATCCCTTGAAAAGGGATATGCCTCTGAAGAAGAGGCCATAAATAGAATACCCCTTGAAAAGATAAAGGTCTCTAAAGAAGTGATCCTCAATAAGTAAACCCCCTGAAAAGAGGTAGGCTTCTGAAGAAGATGACATAAATAAAAAAAAACCCCAAAAAGTGGGCTACATGTGAAAAAGAGGCCATGAATAAGAAGCTCATTTGAAAAGGGAGAGGTCGCAGAAGAGACCTTGAGTAAGAAGACACCTTAAAAGGGAGGTATTTGATGAAGAGGCTACTGGAAGACCTTTTTATAAAGGGGAGGCCTTAGAAGAAAAGGCCATAAAAGAAGCAACACTGAAGAATGATGCCTCTATCAAGTGATAGCAAAAATTTTCAAATTAAAGGGGAACAAAAAGAAGAGAAAATGACTACAAGCATACAAAAATGCGAACTTGGGGATTGAAGTGTAGATGTTTTGAATGTTTAAGGACTTTGAATGCAATTTATCAAGAGTATGATTGAAATAAAACTCAAATTATGAGGATCAAAATATACAAAGTCAAAAGTTGAGGGACCCAGGCAAGAAATTATTGAAGGACTTGAAGACAATTTTCATATTTTGCCTATGCACAAGCATAACCTTACACATATTCACCATGTAAGGTATCATCTTCACCTATACGTTTGCTCCATGGATGAACCATCCACCATTGGGCAACCGTTGACAGGGATAAGCCATCGCATGCAATGAAGTAATTCATATCGAAAGGAGAGGTGAGAATCACCTTAATGGAGGCTTGCATATGAACCATCCACCATGTAGGGAAGTATGAGCACCTCGGAGAAGGTGATCTTAAAAGGAGGGTCATCTCCAAATTCTCTAAGGTTGACATCATAAGCCTTCCATTGATGAAGTTGAACACCATGGAAGAAGCCTTTGCATGAATGAATCATCCACAATGTAGGGAAGCATGATCGGTTTGGAGAAAAGGTGGATCCTAAAAGAGACCACCTCCAAATTCTCTAAAGATGACATTATAAGCCTCCAACGGATGAAGCTGAACACTCTGAACCATCCACCATGTAGGGAAGAATGGACACCTCAGAGAAGAGATGGATTCCAAAATGGACCACCTCTGAATCTCTAAGGTTGACAGCATAAGTCTCCCATGGATGAAACTGAAAACCATGGAAGAAATATCTACATGGATGAGCCATTCACCATGTAGAATAGCATGAGTGCTTCGAAGAATAGGTGAATCCCAAAAGAGATTACTTCCAAATTCTCCAATGTTGACATCATATGCCTCCCATGGATGAAGCTGAATACCATGAAAAAAGTCTTTGCATAGATGAATCATCCACCATGTAGGATCATGAGCATCTCGGAGAAGAGGTGTATCCCAAAAGGGATCTCCTCCTCCGAATTCTCTAAGGTTGATATCATAAGCTTCCCATGGATGAAGTTGATCATCAAGGGATAAACATTCACCATGTAGGGAAGCATGAGCGCCTCGGAGAAGATTTGGATCCCAAAAATGGATCACCTTCAAATTCTCCAAGGTTGATATCATATGCCTCCCATGGATGAAGCTGAACACCATGGGTAAAGCCTCTGTATGGATGAATCATTGACTATGCAGGAAAACATGAGCGCTTTTGAAGAAAGTGTCAAAAAAGGAGCTTACATTCAAACCTCTGAAGATAACCCTAAAAAATGCAGCATCTTTATTTCAGCATAAACTTCAAATTTCAGCAAATTAAAGCATAACTTCTACACTTTAGAGCTTCGTCTCCGCATCAAATTTCAGCACATAACTTCAGCACTTTAGAGCCTCATCTCCGCATCAAATTTCAGTGAAACTAAAGCATCATTTCAGTCTCTCCAGAACAACTCAATATTCAAATTAAGGCTTCTACAAAAATTAATTCATAAAAGTGTAATAACAAGCGGAACCACCAAGTCAAGCAAAGGACATGCCATATCAGAATATTACTTCTCAAAATAAAAAGTCACGCATGACGTAGATTATTGTTGTACCTCAAAATCGATGTTCAAGAAGAAGCCCACACCTCAAAATCGAAGCTCAAGAAGAAGCCCAAACAAAAGGCTTACACTCCACGTAATCAAAAATCTAACCGAAGTTATAGGTAAAGATGACGAATCGACGCCTAACCGAAAGCGCCATGTGTAAACATAAGCTCCATGGTTGAAGCAAGGCGCCATCTGCTGCAAAACTAATTAGAGAGGTGATCCACCACTTCATCTGAAGCACTATGTAAGTGGCTGAAACCCTGAAACTGAAACGTAGGCAAGTCGCTGAAGCCCTAGAGCCGAAGCACTATCTAAGTGGCCGAAGCCTTGAAGCCGAAATGCTATGTAAGTAGTTGAAGCCCTGAAGTCGAATCACTATATAAGTGGCTGAAGCCTTAAAGCCCACATTACCGAAGCAGAAGCCTCATAACCATAAAAGAACATATTTCATATTCACTTATCCCAAGAGATCTTCTACATAAAGATCTTACGCGAATGATTGATGTGACCTATGTTGTAGCAGAAGAATGTCAAGTCTTGTCAGCCTACTACATATATATCACTATATAAGTTGCTGGGCTTTAAAGCCCACATTACCGAAGCAGAAGCCTCATAATCATAAAAGAACATCTTTCATATTCACTTCTCCCAATAGATCTTCTACATAAAGATTTTATGCGAATGATTGATGTGACCCATGTTGTAGTCGAAGAATGTCAAGTCTTGTCAGCTTACTACATATATATCAGACCTAGGCCATAGAGTGACTACCTTTTCATATGCATTAAATGATGCATGGCCTAGTATGTGTGATATGACGCCTACGATAGTACGCTTCGAATAAGGAGATGAAGTCACGTACCTTTTCATCCAACGACTACCACTTCATCTCTACTATTATAAAATATCACAACTCATGAAGAATAATACACTCAAAACACTACAAGTTTTTTAAGATTATTCTCTCCTATTTTTACATACTCTCCAGACACACCCATATCTGAGCACCTGAGTGGCTCACGTTTAAAGTACGTCTCACACCCAAATATAAAGATTTCATTGACTGACTTGATCATCAGAATGCACGCGACCGCCTTCCCCTCCACATGAGAAGGTCATAAGTGACTAACGGTTTGTCCAAGTATGCATGAGCAAGCTTACGTTGACGTGAGGGGAGTTGGGATCCTGTTGGCTCATGTTTTGTTATGGCAATGCCTGACTTGTATAATCTTCACATTAATTTATCCAGAACAAGCACATTACAGATAATGCTCGATTTTCAAATTTTTTAAGTTTAGATGGGAAAGATGCAAAAACACAAATTAGACGAAAAATTTGCAAATGAATTTCACTTCACACTCGGGGTAAACACAATCTACTTGGACGATGTTCATCCAAACATTGTCACGTAGGCCAGTGTGGATTGTCCATTGCGATTAAGGAATATAAAATATTATTACAAAAACTTGAACAAAACAGTATCTGAATTTTAGGTGGCTATTGAAACTAAGGTAACATAATCATCATTTTATCTTCGCAACAATGCTAGAACGAGGACATCATAGATAATGCTGTTTTTCAGTAAAAGATGCTAAAACATAAACTACATAAATAAAGTTGAAAGAAACTGAATTCCATTTCACACTTGGGAAAATTAATCGTGGGCCAAATACAAAAGTAGAGAACTACATCAATAAAGGCAAAGAGTCGAGGCTAAGATATACGAATCCAACCACTTGTCAAATTAACTATAACATAAGGAATCATCTCCAATTTTTTGCAATCTCGCAACACCGAACGTTCAAGTGCAGGGAAATGGTCGTGTGAGGAATTCCATTGTTCAAGATACAAGCTATCGAATTTAAGAAATTTGAGTTTTTGAAACTCCTCATCCTTTGTTTCCCATGAGTAACATTCTAATTTCATAATGGCTTAATCACACAAAACGTCCATACGTTTGACATGTAGTGTGCAAAACGTCCATACGTTTCAATTTTTTACATTTTTACCCATATTTCTACGTTTCATTGCGGAAAACGTCCTTTTGCCTATTTTTAACGTAAAATGACCAATATACCCTTAAAACAAAAAAGAAAATAAAATAAAAGTAAAGAATAAATTGCAATCTTACTCCTAAACTTTTCAAAAAATGCAAATGAGTCCAAAATTTATGAAAATATTAAAAATAACAAAAAAACTCCATTTTTCTCCTTCTCCCACCACATTCCCGTCCGGCAACATCCGGCCACCAAGACCGCCGGGTATTGGTGTCATTACAAAGCCCTTTGTTCCATTTTCAATTATCACCAAACACCCGTCCATTACAACTCCAGAATTAGAAGAAATCAACACTCAAACTTCATTGAATTTTTCGCAGAGCGCGTGAACTTCATCCATAAATTCAGTGAGTTTGGGGTGCAATTAAGCTTGGCCCATGGGTGGGCTAGGTGCGCCAGAAGGAGAGGAAGGTTCCCCAGGTGGTCCGCGACCATGGGTTGTCCGAACGGAATTGGAATCGTCATTGTTCATACTATTCTGTGCAACAGTCGCGACGATGTAACTTTTGAACCAAATTCGATCTGCTGTGAGGCTTTTTGGCATAAATTGGGAACACAGCTGGAGTCGTCTAGCCATGGCTAATCGGCCGGTGGTGGTCTGCGATCATGTTGGTTGCCAGAATGTGGGATTCCGACAGTTTGGACAGTTTCATACAGCGATGTTTGAGTGATGATTTCTTCTGATTCTGGAGTTGTAATGGATGGGTGTTTGGTGGTAATTGAAAAGGGAATGGAGGGCTTTATAATTACACCAATATCCAGTGGTCTCGGTGGTCGGAAGTTGCCGGACGAGAATGTGGTAGGAGAAGGAGAAAAATTGAGTTTTTTTTGTTATTTTTAATATTTTCATAAATTTTGAACTCATTTGCATTTTTTAAAAAGTTTAGGAGTAAGATTGTAATTTATTCTTTATTTTTATTTTATATTCTTTTTTTTAAGAGTATATTGGTCATTTTACGTTAAAAATAGGTGAAAATGACGTTGTCCGCAATGAAACGTTGAAATATGAGGGAAAATGCAAAAAATTGAAACATATGGACGTTTGCACACTACATGCCAAACGTAGGGACGTTTTGTGTGATTAAACCTTTTTCTTTTCGTTTCTTTTTTTGTTTTAAGGGTATGCTGATCATTTTACATTAAAATATGTGAAAATGACGTTTTCCGTAATGAAGCGTTGAAATAGGGATGAAAATGCAAAAAAGTTGAAATGTATGGACATTTTGCACACTACATGCCAAACGTAGAGACGTTTTGTGCGATTTAGCCTTTCAGAATCTCCAAGTTGGGCAATGTCCCAACTAATGACATCATTTTCCAAGGCAATCCGATTTTAGAAAGAGTAAGCTTTTTGATATTTGTTGAGAAGTCAACGGCTGAGTAATCACCTGTGAATCTACTTTCATAAGCCATTGTAAGTGATTCAAGCCGAGAAAGGAAGTTGAGAGTAGGAAATCGATTGGCTGAAGATATGCATTTAAGCTTACGAAGATTTGATGAACATCTCAAGATTTTTCATCTTCCGTATTGTAAATGCAAACATAATTGTAGGCTATTTATTCGGGAGCAATAACAACTCTCACTGAATTTTTCGGCTTCCCCAAATTTGTTTCTAAAATGTAGATGTCTCAACTGAGGCATATTGAGAAGGTATGTTGGTATTACCCCTACGTCTTTCAAAAGAACTTCAAGGTTCTAGAGTATGCTTATTGATGATTTTAGTGATCGAATTTCCAAGTATCTTAAGTCGGGCATAAAATTCATTGGCAATAGAACCTTTCTATCATATACTGAATCCAAGATCCTAATTTGTTCTGAATTGTAAAGAATGGATAAAGCCTCAGAGAGATGACTAGACTGATCCATACACAAGCGATAGTGATTCTTATATATCAAGAATTGACTAAAGAAGTAAAATAATAAGAACATGGAGGATCATCATCAGTTTAATCAGCATCAGCAGCAACATCATTATCATAATTACCACAAATTAGTAGGCTAAATTGGAAAAGAAAAGTAAATCGAGAAGGATTTAGAAAGAAAGTGATTTAACTTACTGTTGAAACATAAATTTTTCTTCTTCAGCTATTCTGTAGCACATATCAAATACTAGATCGTGAAGAGTACATGCTTTTACTCCATTGTCAGATCTTTTGAAAACTTGAAGCAGGCTCCTGTTAATTAGTTGCATTAAATACTCCTCTGTTACATCTTCTAAGCTCTCCTGCTACTTTTTCTCTATGAATTCTTCGGCTATCCATAGTAATAATAACTTTTGAACTGGAATATCCTCGTCTTCGTGGAATGCACTAAGATAAAGGAAACATGGCTTCAACTGATCTGGTATTTATGTATGCAACTAAATTTCAATGTGGGAATGTGGTCGTCGGCCCAAGAACTTAAAAAATTTTGCAACATTTTGCCACAAGTGGGAGTCCATGACAATTTGTTGCAATTTGCTTTCCAATATCTTGCAGTTCATGAGGGAAAGTGGGAAACTTTCTTTATGGAACACATTCTACTCTATTAAGTTCCAACTTTCACCTGGGGATAGGGGAGGATGTTCAATGATAACATGTGAAGTTTCCAATGCCACATTTTTTAGCCAACTGGTGAACAGTATTCTGCTTCCGTTAATATTGTCATCTGGAAAGTTCTTTTTCAAATCATCCCACGCGTCTATGTCCCATAGATCGTCCATAACAATGAGGTATCTTCTTCCAATTAAAGTTTTGTAACGATGTTCCTCTAACACTTCATCCTCCACTTCGGAAATTTTGTCTCTGTTAAGGTTACTTACTGAGCTCAAAATATTAATCAATAGCTTCCACTTTTTATAATTTTGAGAAACAACACACCAAGAAAGCTTATCAAAATGGTCACGAACATCGAAATCATTGTATAATTTATTTACTATAAGTTGTCTTCCCAAGTCCAGGCATTCCAAGGATAGAAATAATCTGGCGGCATTTTGGTCCTTGAAGAAGCTTGTTTTTAATTTGTTTCGTCATATGCTCAAAGCCCACAATGATCTTTTCTACCATGGGAATGCTTTTTTCCTGGGATGATGATACTTCACTCGGACTTTCCGCAGCTTGTAGGCTTCCAATTCCATAATTCAGCTTCATTGCGACTGCAATGCAGTGATCTTTGATCTTCACTTTCACAATGATCCTTTCTAACAGAACAAAATGTGCCTGTTCCATTTTGGTCGTGGTAACAAGGTCTGTGGTGAAAAAGAACGAATGCAAGAAATCTCCTGCTTCGTTAGATACAACTTCGATTTCTGTCAATATATTCTTGTCACGTGCTAGCTCGATGCATCGATTTGTATCAAGAAGAAAAGTGAGTAGATATTTCAGCTCCTTCAGAAGAACTTGGACTTGATTACTCACAAGACACTGGAATACGTTCGGAAGTTGAGCAATTTTTCGATAGTTTCAAGAAGAAAGTCGATAAACTTTTCCACTATTCGACAATTGATGATAGTGCTTGTTGACCTTGTTTTTGGTACCGTAGACGTGGACAACAAATACCGAGCTCACTGGCTTCCACACAAGCTAATTCCAACACGTTTGGACATATTACTAGTCGACAACGTTTTGGTTTTGAATAGGGGAGAAGCATTATAACGTGAGACAAAAATGTTCGGGCACTAACAAGATATAGGAACTGATCACATGATAAGGACCAGTCAACAATGCACAAACTAAAAATCAAGATCAAATATCTAACTTTACCAACAAAATATTCAACTCAAGAGGAGACAATATATAGCTTAAAATAAAAGTATTTGCATTACCTTCAAATGATAATGTGATATTTATAGTGTTACATGTGAAATAGTGTCCATTAGATGAGGAGACATGTGGTCTCATCTCCTCAATCAAAGCATCTTATTCTAGGTATCAATTTGATCCTACTAGCTTGTGGCGCGTTTAATGCTCTTAAAAAGGGACAGCCACCCTACAAACTATGTTAACAAGATTTCGGCATATTACTCATTACAGGGGTCACATCAATCATTCGAACAAAATTTTATCAATAAGCGATCTTCAAAGAAGGTGGGGTCTTCACTTGTTGAGGTACAGCTTCAGATTTAGCCTCCTTGAGCACCACTTCGGAAAGAGGGCTTCGGTACGTCTATTGCACTCCACGTGGGATGCCACATAGGCTTCAAGTGGAAGCCTTGATGATGAGGCGTAACAATGCTACCACTACCAGACAATTCCTTTTGAATTGTGAATGACTTTTGAAGCTTTGGAATGAAAACAAGAATGATTTCTAGAAAGATTTTGTAATGTTCAGTTTCTCCGTATCGAATGCAATCGCGGGCTGAATCATCAAGACGCTTCAACAGGTCATTGAATAAGTCGTAACGGAGAAATCTGGATCTATCATTCTCATAGTTGAACCACAAATACAGTTTTGTGGCATAACTGCAAAATCTGGATCTCTAGACCGTATTTGGTGGATAAGCACAGTTTTGTCGTATATTTGAGAAAAACTAAAAAGTGTCGCCCGAACCATTGAAAGCTTACAAATTTTTCTTCTCCATCAAGCTTTAGGCCCCCGTTTGGCCACAGTTATTCCTCATTAAATTTTAATTTATTTTTGTATCAATCACACATTCTCCAATAAATTAATATTACACGTAAACAAAAAAAACTTTCCTTTCTTTTTTAGGAAATTGGAAAAAGAATTTCATTTCCACCCTTAAATTAGTGTTTGAAGGGCAAAAATCGGCGCGGAAAATAAACC
>CAIGRP010035687.1:0-45202 GCA_903798385.1 Fraxinus cuspidata
ACAATGCTTCAAACAATTTCAATATATTCAATATCAAGTTAAGGTAAGCCATTGCTTACTTGAGAGTAGAAAATCGACGAAAATTATGGAACCACACCCTATTCCACCGTCGCATCTGATAAGCCTGAAATCAAAAGTTCACCATGGTCCACAGCACCATACTCTTTCTTAAACTAAGAAATTTACCATTTTTAATCAATAAAAGGTTAATAAAAGTTTTAGAAGCTAAAATCTGAGGTTAGGCCACTAATCACCGATTACTCTTTTTCATTTATTATCTTTTCCATTTTTTTGCAGCTGCAATAGGTTCTCAAGGGAATCAACTTGTTAATGTTTCACCCATGAAAACTGTATTAAATACTCCTCGCAAGAACACTTAACACAATTGTATAATTCAACGTACCTGTCTAGCAATGACAAATTTTACACATTTGTTCTTAGATGTTCGTAGTTTAATTATATAAGCAACATTTTAAGTAAAATCAACCTTTTTATATTTTTATCTCCAAGTTTAAAACAATTGTCTACTGAAAAGTTAATCATGGAAATGAATTAAACTTTCCGATGCTTCAAGTCTGATCAACTTCATGAGAAACTCACCTCATTTACAAACAGGCGATATATACCAGTTTCCGTATGTTTGTTTCTTTCTTGAATGATTAACTTTTTCTAAACAGATACCAAATAATCTACAAATTTAAAATACACTCCTATACTCTAATTCTTACACACCTACTAAAATAATAACCATTTTGGATTTCCACACGTCTTCCCTCGTCCATTCTTAGGTAGTACTACTAATTTTTTGTAGCTGACACAATGCCAAATGTTGTACAACAATTCAAATAGCAGATGCTCGTAGCAGGAAAATGACACATTCACTTGGTCAGAACAGGCATGAACCCCCGAAATTTACAATGTATCTCTACAACGAGCCAAGTGACCATTCAGCACATAATCAAGTAAAAATTAACTAGAAAATTACACTAATCAGAAAGTCAAAGATACACTCAAAGATAATAACACTTACGAAATAAAAGTGAGATAAAAAAGGGAAAACCTGAAAGACGGAAAGCGTTAGAGGTTCAAGACAAATGGGGCAATTAAGCACATCAGGGTCCGATAATATTACATAAAGCTGCCCATCTGTTTTATCTTTCTTATCTGAAGAGTAGCAGACCGCAATCCGACAATCGCCATAGTACCAACAACCAACAGACAGCGCCGCAGGCTTGCAGCAGTCCCACTCGACCGTCAAGTGATTAAGTGTAGGGAAAATCGTCGCATGCAATCGCCTCAGTACCAACAGGACGGCGCAGTTAAAAAGAGTGTAGGAAATGCCGGAAATGAAGGAAGGGAAAGGAAGGGGAAGAAGAGTGGAAACTAGAAGTCTGGAAATATTGGTGTCCGGTGTCGATGCGGCTTGAAGAACGGTTCGATTAGATTCTTGGAGATTTGAATTGTTGAGAGGGGAGGAGACAGCCAGTCGGGGGAGTGAAAGTTGGAGACCTTGCGGTTGATTCTGATTCTCTGATTCATTTAGGTTATAATAAAAAAAATTAAAAAAAATGAATGGGCCAAGATTGAGTGAGGCCCTTCGAAGTTGGGCTGGGCTTGGCGAAGAAAAAAAAGGGGGGAGGGTGGGGGGGGCAAAAAATTGAGGCCCCCTCCACTTTTGGGCTTGAGATGCGGGCCTCATTTGCTTCCCCTCAAGGCCGGCCCTGACACCAAGTGGGCATGCATCGAAGCCAAAAACCCGAATTCCAAAAAGCATTCAATCGAATTGGTAGCCATTGATTGATTTGATAGAGGGACCACTTGACTATTGACTCTTGAACGGATGAATCTCTTTGGTTGACTTGCAAAGGAAGAAAACATGTAGAAAGATTGATTCATTTGACTACTGACTCATGAATGGATGAATTCCTTTGATTGATTTGAAAAAAGATGATGATTGGTCAAAAGATTGATTTTTGTTGTGATAATAGTTTATGTCTTGTGTAATCTTAATAGGTAAGATTGTGAATTTATGCATTTCTACGTATACAAATTCGAGATAGGAATATTTCAACTGGTATTTAGAATAGGTTTAACTTTGCTTGGGAGATGTTATTGTGAAAAGTGAGATTATCGAATGGTCAATTTGTACATAAATTAGATTAAAAGATAGAAGTTGAGAGTTAGAACAGGAAATTAATTGGTGGATATGGATTCCTACAAGTTTTTTGAACGTATATAAAAATGTCTTCATGTGCATTTAGGCAATATTTAGTGATTATCAATTGTTAATGTAAAAAACTCAAGTCATCAATTACTTCTGTCATCTTCGTATTTGATCATGAATTGATACAATGATACTCTAAATTCATTTAAATTTTTTACTTTTCAACAATAAAGTATGCATGCGGTATTTTACCGTGCAAAGTCAGTTAATGATGTTAAGTATATAGAGAGAATTTTGTTTGTTAAATGTGAGAATAAACCATCTATAATAATTACTATAAACAACACTCATAAAACCAAAATTATTATACTGGCCACATTTTCTTATTAAAATTGATGATCAACATGTTTTCAGATGCAAATAGCCCAAATAGCGGTGTCACTTTCTCTTTCGATTATTGTGCGAATTGATGAGAAGATCACTTAACCAAATGGACATGCAAATTTAGATAAGACCCATAGCATGTATTCGATATGTAGAGGCTCAATATTCTATTTATTTAAGAAAAATAAGGATTTAAACCCATGCAAATTCTGAAGAAAAAAGGAGAAACAAAATTGACTAGAATATTGGGTTAGCTCTAATATCAATTGATCGGAAAAAAAAAAAAAAAAATTACTCCAAGAACCCACATCCAAGCTTCTTTTACTACTATACTCTCCGCGAGGGGAATAAAGTGACTTACAATCTTGGCTCATTTACTACTAATATGGTGAATCCATTACATTTGTCACGTAACATATTATTCTCTCTTAATATCCCTGTACAAAGACAAAATTATTAATGAGGACCGGTATCAAAGTGATAATGGGTAATTCAAACTTCATGTGAAAAAACAATTTTCATATTTCTACAGATGATACAATTAGAAAATCAATTCACGATATTGAAAGGAATATTGTTTATTTTACCTGTGAATAAATTCACTGATTATTGTTAAATCTTAATTGCTATTTCAATTGGTAGTTCGCAACAACGTTAAGGTCGTGGCAAGCTTCTTTATTGACCTTGGTTGTCTCTCTTTCACTTCAATCATTAAAAAAACATAGTGCTGTAGTGTCTTAATTTGTTGGTGGATGAAGCTTTCTCCATAACTCATCCTATAATTGCATAAATTTAGCTTTTATTCAAACTTGTTTAGAAACAAAAAACAAGAAGTTATTAAGAGTAATTTTTACTTATTTGAGCTCACTAAAATGTGTTCTCTTTTGGGTAAAGTTAGTAAAGAACAATATCATCCTTATCTCGGTTAGGAGTCAGTCCAAAGAAATTGGGGAGTTCAATTGACTTATTGCTGGTTATCGAATATACTTAGAAAGAACTTCCTTAATTGCACTCGCTTGGCTCATTTTATCTCTCAAACGGGTGGAAGGCCTAGAAGCTGAGATCAAATTGAATCTATTACAAGATATACACTAATGGCTTCAGAGATATTTGATCGAATTGAATTGTCTGAGTCAAGTACTAATGCCCTCGGCCATTACGGACTACAAAACCTACGATAGAGATGCTAAATTGAAAGTACGAAGCAGGGTGTTGAAAACTTCATCTTCTACATTTTAGTTGTGTTTGGCTAAGTGTCTTTTTCACTTTTATTTTTTTGTTTTTGAAATATTACATGAAATATTATTACATTAAATCATCTAGTCAAATGAAGAAATGAACAAAGGCAAATAATCAACGGAATACAAACCATCACGTAAAGTTGTAGCCTTCCAAGATAGGTATTGGGCTATTTTATTTCCTAAATGAAGAATAAGGGAACAAGAGCCACACCCAAACCCTTAGAGTAATGCTACTATATGGCTTCGTTGTTTGAGCTCCATTAATTTAATAATACATTTTCTCTTTCTTATTTTCAATAACATTTTTCAATAAAATAATATTACACATAAATTCAAAAAATTTCATTCTTTTCAACTACACATTTTTCACTATTATAAAATACATTTTTCTCAAAAATCTAGCTATAATGGAGCTCGAAATGGGGTTAAAATAAGAGCATTCGGTGCCAAAGAGCTGAACTTATAGATACCGTGTACCACTTTTTGAGCAGTAGTAATTCAATATTTTACGCTAATTTCTTTCCCGTTCAGATGTTTTCTCCGACTCCTATTAATTCAGCATTTTTTTATTCAAAAGAGCTCCTTCATTACATCACCCGTTGTAGCTTTCACGGATAAGAATTATGTTACATTAACAGAGCCACATAAGCTCTCTCCCCAACCTAATTACACTGGCCCCCTATACAAGTATCTTTATCCTCACGGATAATAGCTCCTACCCTAATAAATCCATCGGCATAGCTGCATGGATGTTAAGTTTTAGATGACCGTGTTAGAGTACAATGATCCAAATTCTTTGGTCCGATTAAAAAATTTATTATTTTTGCACACGTATAATTTTTATGTATTTTAGGGTTTAATCATGTTTTTGGGTGTAGCCATCCAAAATACTCATATCTTGTACTCATATTTGATACAATAAATTTTCTCGTACTCTGTCAGTAATTTTTTTTATTATCTAGGGTTTTCACGTAAATGTGTGTGTTCTTGTTCTTGTATTTATTTTTCTATTGTCTATTCTCACTTTTTTGTAAGAACTTTGATGGGGCGGACCAAACTGGTGGAGGAGTTTCCTATGCTATTGCAATGTCTCTATTTATAAACTCTACTAGTAGGCTGGTAGCAACAACAACTATGATGTCTGGTCCCTTCTCTACGAGATTAAGAGACGCCAAGTGGTATTAGGAATATAGAACCTAGTCTAGCTCAAATGGAACTGTGCACAAGATAATAATTCAATACAATTAGGAATGTAGTAACCGAGTCTTATACAAATAATTATACTTGTATATAATCTAATACAATTAGGACTCTACAAGATAAATTATAATTGTAATTCCACTTTATCACTAACATTCAGGTGCAAGATAAACGTTTCTTTGATGACTGAATGATCTTGATTAACACTTATTTGAATTTATATAAAGAAGTGATGGGTTGACTTAATTGAATACGATTGATTTGAACTTGAGATGGATAAATCAATTAATTTAAAAGAATTCAGCCGTGTACATGCCATTAATTGTTATCAGAATTTTTGATTAAGATTAAGGGAATAGCTACGATAACTTGTGAATTTTAACATTTAAACCATATTATAAAAAGTTCACTTATGCACATGCTAATTATTTTACTATACTCAAAATAAAAATTAAAAAAAAAAAGAATCACCATCAATCGAATTGAATTTGGACATAGTTAGATCAATGGTAAAATAGTAGTCCTCAAGGGAACTATATTTCTTGTTCATGATACCTGAAAAAGAAATTCACAAGTTTTCACAAGTTTTTGGTGTCGTTACTGTGACTATTTTTTATTCAATATTGGTTTAGATTATTTCTATTTTTGTTAGATTTTTCTTTTCCCATTGAACTACTTATTTTTCTTTGTTCATTAACAAAGATTGAAAGCAAACAAGAGACAAGCAACAATATGCAATGATTGATCCCGACATTGATGATAGTGACATGCTTGTGGAAGATATCTTCTTATGCAAAAATATTAAATGATTAGAAATAATTTACTTGCCGTGATGAGGTCAGCTTGCTAGTGGGATTATTTCTCTAACATGTTGATGAGGAGATAAGTCTGATTTGTGAATACTGTGAGGCTATGCATTATACTAAAATAGCTTGTCGTTGGGCACTTAAGATGATGTAGAGAAATCATTCCATGATGATTTATATGTAAACGATGATGAAGACGTCATGTTTGTGGGAGATGTTTTTGCTGAGCAAAAATGTAGAAAGCTTAAAGTCCATATAATTTTTGATGAGCCAAGTAACATGCTTGTGGAGGATCTATTCATCATTCAACACGAGAAAAATCTACAACTAAAGAAGAATGCATAAAAATCGAGGAATCAATAATGGAGCAAATTAAATAAGTGACATTCAATGAAGACTGAATTAGCATAAAATCCTTTTAACTTCATTGATTTTGTGATTAAAGTTGATGAGGAGATCGAAGTATTCATAGTTGAGTTTGAATCAAGTAATTTAGGCAAGTCATATCATATTCATGATGGCAAAGTAAGATTTGGAAGATGTATGAAATGTTGTGCAAAGACAAACTATGCAAGCTAAGCAAAACTTACAAAACCATATTTGAAACTCCATGAAAACATAATTGTCTAAAGTCAATCCCAAAACTATAAATTGAGTGCCTATTGAGAGGTAACCCAATTTTTATATAGATTTCTTTTTTATTTTAAAGTAGGTTTAGTTTCAGGTCATAACTAGATTATATAAATCGTTAAAAATCAAATTATCTTTAATTGGTAATTATTTTTTCTTTTTTCAGGTGTGATGGACTATGTTGCAAAACGAGTAAAAAGAAGGAAGATAGAACACCAAATACTAAAGGAGATATATAATACATAAGACGAGTATTGCTAACCTTTTTATTAAGCCTACTTTTTGCATACATTAAGGATAATGTATATTTTATGTTTTGTAGTGTGGCTTAGTCTGCAATATTTATTTGTGTTGATATGCTAAAAATTTTGAAACATCTTTAAAAAATTATATTTTCTTTTTAATATATGTTTGCATGAATTGGATAGCCTTGCGGCTGATGATTATGATTATTTGAAATTATGTAAGATGCATACATTGTGACTAGGTGAAACAATTTTTTTGCTAATTTGATACTTGTTCATGTTAGATTGTGTTATAATGAACACAATAGTCATGATGATTGTCATATATTTTAGGATATGTTACATTGATTAAATAGGTTTAATCAACTTAAGTCTTTATGAACCAAGATCATAAATAGAAAACACAATTATTTGACCAACCGAAATGATTAGTTTGGAAGTGGTTGATCCGATATTAGGAGCTATTTAGATGTGTGTTGATTCCGTACTTGATGAATATTTGGGTTGAGTATTTTTAGCTAACAGGTGGAACCTAGATAGTAATAATATATACTAGGGGTTTGATTCTAATTACTTATCTAAAAAATAAAAAATAAAAGATATTACACTAGTTGTAGCACGTAAATCTTGAGTAATCTAATTGTGTTCATCACCAATATTTAAGAAATGATCTACTAAGAAAGAAAGATGTATGTAATGTAAAGTGAAAACTACATTCGATAACCCAAGAAAAGATTCTGAAATAGAAGGATGGACACAATAGAAAAAAAAATACAAAAAAATGTGTTGAGACAATGGCAAACTAACAACTATAAGCATTATTTTTGTCCAACTAAGTTTTGAATACTTAATTTGAAATATAGACTTATAGTAAGGGTTTATTGTATTAGTTAAAACTTGAAGGTACATTCAAATTTAAGGAAGATCATCATATCTCGAGATAATAACTTCTATTGGTATAACCTAACTCAACTTGAGTGAGAAATTAAATAGTATTGTGAGATCAACTTTAAAATAAACACACAGGGTATAAGATTAAAAAATAAGTTTTAGTTGTATATCCTACAAGAGATAATATATTTGACTATTAAGGTAAAGAAAATAATATATTTAAAATATTATTATGATTCGATTGATTATGCACATAACATCGATCAAGCATTGAATAAATAAAAAATTAATTTTATTTGCAATTTTTTTGAACATTTCACGAATTCTTATGTGATTTCAATTCTTGATACGAGTTCCACAAAGATATGTAATACTTTTATATTTTTGTTTGTTTATGTGTTTAGTAAATTTCTTATTTTGTGTCAATTATGTTAGTTGTAGGAAAAATCCCAACTTAATTGCAATGGGCATGAAAAGGTGAAATTGAGACTAATTTGGAGTTGGCATGAAGCAATTAAAGATTTATCATACTGCACAAGATCAATAAGAATTAAGAGAGCAATCGGAAGAAAATCACAAATTTCGAGGGTAAAATTAAACTTTTGAATAATTTGAGTACTAAATTTCATACTTTTAAAACTTGAAATGGACTACTTTTGGCATATTAATGAGGATCAGGGATTAATCTAGAAGATTTTGAAAATTTCAGTATCAAAATTGAATATTAGAATGAAAATGATCAAAATTGGACAAAATTATTTGGGGACCAAATTGAAACATTTTGGAAAATTCAAGGTTGATCGCCATCAATCATGGTTTGCAAACAACGGCTGGACTGCGGCCTGGCTAAACTCCTTGTTTGCCGCGATTCAAGGTGATTTGCAAGCAAATGTAGACCATGTTTTGGTTTGGTGCAGCTTGGTCCAATCAGTGCGGCTCAATCTGTTGTTTTAGTTGGGGTTTTTATGATTTTTGAGTTTTCTTGATTCGTTTGAATCTTTTTCAAAGCACAATTCCCAAAATTCTTCTTATATTTCTTTTAATTATAAAATTCAAATAAGTTGTATCTTGCTAGACCAATAAATAGAGCATCTTATAAAATGAAGTTAGGTAAAAAATAATAAGGTTCCATTAAATAAAATTATAGAGACATTAGAGAAAAGAGGGAGAAAATTAAGAAAAAAATTTAAGAAAAAAGGTTTTCAAGTTCCTAACTTGAAAAAAAAAAGATTCTTGATGCAAGATCATCAAATTTTCTTCATTATTCCTTCATAACTCAATCATGCACTCTAATTTTTTTTTGCTTCTTCTTCCATGATGTGTAGTTAAATGATTAATTTGACGAACAATTGTAACCTAGATTTTGAAATTTCATTTTAATTAACAAATTTTAATTTTCAATGGATGTAATGAATTGTTTTACTTATTTTTTAATGTATTGAATTACTTGATCTTTGATTCATGATTTGTTAACGGTAATTTTTCCGAGAGGTGAGTTAATTTTTAAACCACATAGTAAAAATCTACAATTTGAATAAAATGGCAGAGACATGCTTTTATTTTTATCACGATCATTAATTGAATTCTTTGGTGATTAATTGATATTGATTATGGCTTATTCAAATTCACATAGAGATATTGTGGGTTGATTTAATTGAGTATAATTGGTTTCAACTCAAGAGATGTAAAATTCAATTAATTTAGAAGAATTTGAATAGGTAGACATAGTTAATTGTTATCAAAATTTGTGATTAAAATTAAGCGGACAGTTACGATGAACTCGTGAATTCTAACACTTAAACTATCATATAAAAAGTTAACCAACATACGTGTTTATTATTTATTATTTTTAAAATAAAAATTAAAAAAGAATTACAGTTAATTATTTTCAATCGAAATGAAGTTTGACATACTCAAATCAACGATTAAATAATAGTTCGCGTGGGAATGATAATCCGAACTCTTATGTCCACTTTATTTCTTGCGCTATATTATACACTTATGATCGAGCTAAACAGACAAGAATACGAAATCGTTAACAAGTAATAAATGTGATGAAATAGAGTATCATCAAACAGAGAATAATTTCATTTTAAGTTAAATAGTCTTGTATTAAATTCGAATTATGTAACACAAAAAAAGTTTTTATTTTAATTATTTTAATTAATCTAAAAATAGGTAAAACTTGGATTTGCATGAATAAATGAAATGATTGTAGTGGATTTAGAATCTTCCTATTTTTATCTATTTCAATTCTTGATTATATAATCTAGTTTTATTCATATATTCCTGATAATCGATAAAATTAAGATATATAATTTTTCCCAAGATAAATTAAATCTATTATAATCACGACCCGATCATATTCCTTTAAATTATTAGAACGTATTAAATTACACGATTATCTAGATGATAACATACGCAATATTGTTATTTTTAACATCTATTACTCGTATGTTAATCTTGCCGCATTCGAAATTTATTATGAACTTTTCAGCACTATAATAAGCAACTAATTATCTAATTGTTAGCTACACAATTAATAATGCAATGAGAATGCAAAATTAATAAAGATATGCATGAATTAACTAAACTACTAGTCTTCAATTAAAATACATAAATAATAGAGTTCATCTTCATCAAATACACTAACGGATCTAGCCTAACATGATTTTGTATAAATTACAATAAGAATTATAGAAAATCATGAATGAAATCAAAAGATATTGATCTTCAATTCCAGAGTTTGAACCTTCAATTTCTTAATGTAATGGCTTTCATTTCATGCTAAGGTTTGATCTTCTCTCCTAAAATTAGTGAATTGACATTTAGTTCTTGATGAATATGACGATATAAATGTGTAGTATTTATATCATCATATTCTTAGGAGTCATAAATTTGGTAAAAATTGCTTCCAAAGTAGTTTCAAAGAAGAATTTTGATTAAACAAGGAAATATCCCGTAGGCCCTCGGCTATACTTGTGCCGTCTAACTTCTCGCACGTGTGCCGTTCAATGTCGTAGGTCACGGGTTCAATCAAATAGTGGCTTGTTCGCATGCAGGCATATGGCTCGCCCGCTCCCATTCATACTTGAGTAGATGTCAGTGTTTTATCATATATTTTTATCTCGATGTTCAATTGAGACAATTTAAAGTTTGTTGGATAACTAACTTAAAAGTCTACAATTCTTCTTGAAATATTTTTTCCAATTCGAAGGTTTGTTATGCCAAAAACGAGTCTCAATCTTATGCTAAAAATTTAAAGCATAACTTGTGTGGTTGGAAATTAAATTGTGAAAATATTTTGATTATAATTCATTCCTTCAACTTCCAATTGCATCCAATTGATCCTATCTAATTTTCAATCATCGTTCTATAGTCCAAATCAACTATTGAATATTTTCACTTTGATCTCCGAACTTTGCTTTCTTATTTTTTTCTCCAATTCAAACAATTTGCATCAAATTTACCTAGAAAATGAAATATATCCATAATTTAGTTGTAAGTCATCAGTCGAATTTAACGGTCCAAATAAGTGTACAAAATACACTTATTAAACATCTCAAAACTTAAACAATTTTTTATCCTTAATGCAAAACCGACGTGTATGTGAAGATTCATATTAAGGATAATAAATTCATAAAGTGATTCAAATCTCAACCTTCAATGGTCTAAGTTATCATTTTTTTCTCTCATGGGGTTCACACCCCAGACTTATTCTTTTAACTCTTTTCCCAAAGCGTGATCTAAGATTGAATTCATTACTAATCCCCACCTCTCTCTAGTTTGGTTAGATTCTACTAATTGTAGCACAACACATCAACAAATGAGGATTCTTCTTATTTTTTATTGTTTCAACCTCCAAAAATCAACTGAAATAATAATTCATTGTCAAATGTTTAATTTTCTCAAATAAGTGTTTGGGGCTTAAGGCATGCTTGATGGGTATTATTGATGAAAGAATATATTTTAAATAATGATACAATGGGAAATGTGTTATTAAAAAGTAAGGAAAAGTTACTGATGTGATGAAAATTAATATTTTATTGAAAAATATGTGGTTGAAAATAAGTTTTGAAGAATTTATTTTGAAAGAATGTATGTCAAACATGGACTTAATCAAAACATGTAGTGCATCTTGTGAATCATGCACCTACTTTTTCAAGTTTGATGTGCGCATTCTGTTTTATGCGCTACGTTAATCTTTTTTTGAGTTTTCTTTTTGGAATTTTAAATAAGTGTCATCATTGAGATTTTTTATATAGTAGTTAATGTCAGCTTTTTCCCTTTTATACATCAATTAATGCAATACCTCTTATTAAACACTCATTCTAAAAAGTCGATCCCTAACTTAAGATTTTCACCTAATTTCATCTTTTTATACCCCATGATGCAAAGCATAAATTTTGTATGCAAAAACATTCAATTTCAAATGAATAAGTATAAATCAATCCCACATACAACTTTTCCACAATTTTTATTCTAACACATGGTTTCAAATATATGTATCATAATAGACAAGTTTATCTAACCCATATAAGCACACAAAAAGAAAAAATAACACTAAAAATATTTTTTTTTTAAATTTTCATTTTATTTTTATTTTTTTGCATGCAAACAAAATTGTAAAAGTAGATAACATATTAGATGTTTTTCACCCCCAAACTTATAAAAAAGAATTTCCTCAATATCTAAAAATTTAAGAAACAATACATAAAAGGGCAAAGAAAAGAATTAAGTACTCTCCTAGTACAAATCTTAAAGTAATGGATGGATTGACATGAAAGTGTTGGATCACTTGTTATATCTTTTCCCTTGTCCAGTGTATTCAGGTGTCATATTCCTTTAAAATAAATAGAAATCAATCATGAGATACAACAATTTACAATAAGTTCAAACACAATCTATATGAAAAATATGGGGATGAAGATACCATAAACTAATAAAAGTAATAAAATTTACTAATTCTATATTGGGTTGCCTCCTAATATGTACTTGCTTATAGTCATTAGCTTGACTTTGATATTTTGACCATTCATGGTTGTTTAAAAATAGAGTTTTCAGCCTCCTTGCATCGGATGCATTGACATATATCATTTAATTCATCTTTGCCTATCTAAATTATATTGTTTCTATTATTGTCCTTCATTCTTCAAACTAATCCATCAGTTCCTTTTTTTTTATGAATTTCCCAATTCTCATTTTCTTTATAGTTAATTCTTTTGCATTACTCAAGCTAAAGTGGTTGCCTCAGTGGAGTATTCATGGTGATATTTTATTGTTTCTCTTCTACCCTCAAAATTATCTCTGCCTTTTCAAAATCCATTAATGTTGGTCCAGTAGTTTAGAATGGTCTTCCTAAGATTACTGACATGTTTTGATATTATTATATATTGAGGATAATGAAATCAGTTGGAAAGATGAGATCTTTAGATTTGATGAGCAAATCCTGAACACTCCATAAGGATTCTTGAGTGACATGTCGCTAGTTATAGAATAATTGACATTGTTTGAGAATCTTCCAATTTTAATTTCCTATGGATGATACAGGCATCAAATTAATACTTGCTCTAGAATCAATCAAAGCATTTATGCTATGTGAATTTCCTATAAAGCACGGTAAAGTGAACCTCACTCAATCTTTCAGTTTAGTAGGGAGCTTGTGCTGTACAATTGCACTACACTCTTCATTCAATACTACTATTTTATTTACTGGCAACTTTTTCTTCTTAGTCAACATTTCTTTCAAAAACTTAATAGAATTTGGAATTTGTAGATTTGTGTCAGTGAAATGAATATTGATGTGAAGTTGTTTGAAAACATCCAAGAACTTTTTGAACTGCTTTTCTAGCTTTTGTAACCTTTGAGAGAATGGGTCTAGAAGCATATACATTTTGACACGAATAGTTGCCTTAACCTATGAACTGTCTGATTGTTCTTATTGGTTAACCTTTGTTGATTTTTCATACTGAACCACTTGTTCATTGCCCATGGTAGGTATCTTGTGTTCTATTGGACAATGCTCCTAGTAAGCTGCCATGAATATGATATCCGTGAACCTAATTATTAACTTATGGGAAGTTCGAATTATTTCTCCAACCTAAGTTATAGGTGTTGGAGTAAGGATTTTCCTGATACCTCTAAAAATGAGCATATTGTACCTATTTAGAATGATAAACATGCATAGAGGCTAAATGACAACTTGTAGTTGTGTGATCTACCCCACAGCCACCGTAAACTGGTTCTGGTTGTTACACCATGTTCATATTCTTAGTTAAGTTTTGCAACTTCTCTGTGAGTACTTCTATCTAGGTGGCATTGTTGTAACAGGAACTCTGCTGTAGATACTCGCTATTTTCCTAAGAGTTTCCCTTTCAATTGGCTACATAGACTGATTTTCTTCAATTCTCTTAAAAAGATCTAAGGCATTGTCTAAGGGTATAGTCTTTACCTCCAACTGAAACATCGATCATGTTATGGTACACAGGTCTCAAGCCTGAATAGAATATGCAAATCTTAGCATTTTTAGGGATGTCCAGATTGGGACGCGTTCTGATGTATTCTTTGAATCTTTTCCATGTTGTTGGATAGCTCTCAAGGTCCTTTGAATGTACTCGAGAAGGATAAAAGAATTCAAGGTGAATTTTTCTATTATGTCATTCTATGAAACGATGCTTATAAGAAGTAATGAGTAGCCATTTTCATGCACCTTTTTTAAATTATGAGGGAATAGGTGTGGTCGAAAAGTGTCACTAATATACTTTCGTGACTGATCACATTGGAAAGCAACAAAAAGGCTTGAATAGGTTTTCAGTTATTTTTTAGAGAACCTGATGTCATGATGATTTTGAAATAAGTATCAGACTTCAGGTCTAATGTGAAAGTTGGCATGCCCAAAAGGTGAACATATGATAGGTGATTACATAGGAGCAGGAACGGGATGTACATAATCCCTTACTAATACTTCACCATCCTAGGCAAATGTTCTTGACCGAATTGGATGTGCTGACGAATTGAATTTGATTTTGATTCTAATTTTTTGTCATTTCTCTTACTTCTCTCTATTCCCTTCTTCGTTATCTAAAGGCCCCTTCTATCTTGAGATTCAACTGTGGGAGCTCAATTTCTTCAAAATCTTACATAAACTGACATAAAGCATTTGAAAAAGAAATTAAATTAAAGAGATCAAATATATAAGTAATAGCCTAAAAAATTTAAAAAAATCAATTAATATAAAAACTAATAAACTCAAATTAAATATTTGAAAAAGGTGCCAAAAAGAGGAAAATCCACAAGCGTACTAGATCATTAACAAGTAATAAATGTGATGAGATAGAATATCATCTCACAAAGAATAAATTTCAATTTAAGTTTACTTGTCTTGTATTGAGTTCGATTATAACACAAAGGAGTTTTAGTTTGTAATTATTTTAAACTAATCTAAGAAATATGTAAAACTTGGATTTGTATAAATGAGTGGATGATTGTATCAGATTTAGAATCATGATGGTGTTATCTACTTCAATTCTTGATTATGTATTCTAGTCTTATTCATGCATTCTTAACAATCGATAAAGCTATATATAATTTTTTTCAAAATAAATTAAATCTATTATAATTATGATCCGATCCGATCATATTCTTAGTCCGAATTTGAATTATTAGAATGCATTAAGTTACATGATTATCATGATGATTACATATGCGATATTGTTATTTCTAACATCTATTGCTAGTTTGTTAATCTTGTTGTGTTCTGCTTATTGTGAATTTTTCAACACTACAACAAAAAACTATTTATCTAATTGTTAGCTACGCAATCAAGAAACGTAAGAATTAACTAAAATACTAGTTTTAAATGAAAATAAATAAAAAATAGGGCTTATATTTGTCCAATAAAATAACAAATCTAGTATAGCAGGATTTCATATAAATTATAAGGAGAATAAAAGAAAACAATTACCTGGATCATAAATAAATTCAAAAGTTATTGATCTTCAATTCCAAGGTTGAACTATTCAATTCTTGCTAGATTCCGATCATCTCTCCCAAAATTAGTGAATTGTCCTTTGTTCTTGACAGTTTTGATTATATGAACATGTATTAAGAGGCTAAAGAGAGATCCCCACATTGGTAGTCGTTGTTTAGCATTTATAGGAGTCAGAAATTTGATAAAAATTGAGTCCAAAGTAGTTTCCAAGAAGAATTTTGATCAAACAAGGAAATTACATGTCAGGCCACTATTATACCCACACACCTGCACCAACTAACTTTTCCCACGAATGCTATAGTTCGAACATTTGCTATGCTAAAAATGGGTCTCAATCAGAGGTTGAAAACCTGAAGCATAACTTATGTGGTTGGAAATTGATTAGTGAAAATATTTTGACTATAATTCACTTATTTGACTTTCAATTGCATCCATTGATCCTATCTGAACTTCAATTATCATTTTATAGTACAAATCAACTTTTGAATATTTACATTTTGAATTCCAAACTTTGAATTTCTTCATTTTTTGCTAATGTTTCACTTCTTTTGGCTAATTCAACCAATCTACATCGAGTTTACCTAACAAACAAAATATATCTATAATTAAGTCATAAGTCATCCAAATTAATAGCAATTAGTCTCATTTAATGACCTAAATAAGTATGCACTTATCAACTTACGATATAAAACATTTGCAATAACTACTACATACCTGTCGTACTCAGTAAGGTCAATGAGATTGGTGCCATCAATGAGGTGATGATTTGTAATAGTGCACATTGGAGTTTGGACAAGTTTGGCTTGAACTCTGTATTAAAGAAAATCATTTTGATATTGGTGTTGGAAAATAAACATCCTAAGAGGCATTTCTGTGGTATGAGAGAAAAAACGGAAAGAAAGCTCAAATCTTGAAGTGGTACCGGTTAAAACGATGCCATCTACATAAGCCGAAAAAAACCTATAGTGTTGGGAATTGTGAATGATATAGTGGTGTTGGGTTAGAATTTTGAAAGCCAATTAAAAAATAATAATGGATTGGAGCTCATTGTACTAGGCCCCAAGGGATTGTTTAAGACTATAATTACCTTCCGGAGTTGACAAACATAATGTAGATTATTTTAATCAACGAAGCCCAAAAGTTGGGACATGAATAAATAACCTTTGGAAGATGGTATTTTTGACATCCAATTAACTAAAAGGCCAATTGTGAGAAAGAGCAAGACTCATAATGAAGCGGATGGTGATGGGTTTCATCGTTGGGATAAATTTATGATAGTTTACCCAAATCATTAGATGGAACCTTTGGTAATAAGATGGGCTTTGTAACACTCAATAGAGACATCGAGCTTGCATTAACATGGAAGAACCATTTGGTCAAGTCATCAAATTACTCATAAATGGCCTAACGCTACTAAGAATGTTTGAGGGTGGTAGTGTGAAATGATTGTTTAATTGTGTTTGGCACAATGGAAGAAGCAAGATATAGCTTTTGTATATGTTTATAGATGTTGTCCATAGCTCGAGTACAGACAGGATAGGTGTTGGTAGGCAAAACCCTAGGAAAAAAACGATGAAAAGAAGTCCAAACAAGGAGAGTGATAAAGGATACGAGTAATAGATGGATGCGGTCGTTTGCATAAGATCTTAGAAGAAGCCCCATGGGACGTACTACCAAGTGACCAAGAGGATGGCTACGAAGAGGAGAAAGATGGTTTAGAAAAGACATTGATGGCTAGGGTAACAAACAACCTCAAAAACTATGGTAGGACAGTAGTATCGAGTTAATCACGCTATCTATTGCAGGTACATAGCAATCTGACATGGCAATATACAAGAGAAATGAATTTGAGGAGCTCCATTGATCATGGCAGGTGTAGTGGCAGGGGAAGGTGGTAAAAGAAGAGAAAAAGAAGACTAACTTGATGAATTAACATGAAATGAGACAAATATTCCTTAAGTATAGTTCATATCAATAGTAAGAACTTGAGTTACAGAGTTGCTTAATAAACAGTTAAGGACAAGAACAAGTCTATAATTTGTTTGAAGTCTATGGATGAAGATATGGATGACACATGTAACCAAATATACGAAGTTTCATAGAGCTTATGGATGTTGATTTCATAAAGATAGCCCATAGAGAGACTAAGAGTGAGTATGAGATTGTCAAGTTTGCAATATAGAGAAAGACGTAACTCCAACAGAATGTCGGCATGCGTAGCTGAGCTGAACGAAGCCAATTTTGACAATAGGAAGTGATGACGCTCTACAAATCCATTATATTTTACATGTAAGGTGTGGTAGATGAGATATGCCATGTTTAGAAAGGTATAGATCAAGGAATTGAAACTCGTTGACATTATGAATATATAAAATGACAAGTTTAATGTCGTAGTAGGCTCCAATTAATGATATAAACTTAGGGAAGATTGTAGAAACATCATATTTATGCTTTGCTATATATAACCACATATATTTGGAAAAATGATTTACTAAAATATGACATTGATTGTTATCAATAGAGAGAACATGATAGGTACGTCCATTAGAGAAAACAATTTATAAAGGTTGCAAGATAGTAATAGAGGACTCGAAAATGCTAATATATCCCTCTTTGTATACTTGCACACATTATAGATTAGAGAAGATGAAAGACCAAATGACACAGACAACACATGGAAAGATACTAGAGATTTGAGAATGGTATCAAACACAGAGACGGACCCAGGATTATGGGACGGACCCAAGATTATGGTTTAGTAGTGGTGAGACAGAATTATGTAAAAATTATGTGAACTTTTTTTTAATATAAAAAATTAAGGGTCCATCGGGGCAATTGCATCCACTAGACCCTAAATGGGCCCGTCCCTAATCAGATAGATGCCCGAAATGATGACGCCGATTCATAAAGGATGTACTAACACTTGAGAAAGCTAAAGGAGACGATGTACAAGATTCGGTAATGTGCTACTCATAGATGCCATGTTTAATAATACAACACATCAGCATGCCCCTAGCAACACCCTTCACCTAAAACATAGATGGGATAAATTCAGTCAAGACATTATTAGTGGCATGTACTTGATAAATAGAAATTCAATTGCAGTTCATAGAAAGCATAAAAGTCACATTTGACAGGTAAAAAGAATTATCGTTATGTAAGAGCGATTTGGAACCAAAAGGTAATGGGGAAAGTTTTACCATTTCCAATCATCATCAAGTTAGTACCACTGTAACAAGAGTGGAACAAAAAATTATCAAGATCCAAAGTAATATGATGGGAGATCTGATAGGGTGGTAGATAGCAGGTTAGCTAAGGGTTTGACTAGTGGTACCAAGGGAGAAATGGATGTTAGGGCTGGTTTGAGTTGATGGGCAGCAAAACACCGAAGAAAGAAGTTACCAAGTAGTAGCGAAATGTCCTTGAATCTCGCATAGCTAGTGGTGGCCTCTATTGAACCATCGCTTAGAAGATTTGTTAATAGCTGGGACAATGAGGACAGTAGACAGTAGCTGCCTTTAGTTCGAGAATTCATAGGATAATAGCAACAAGAGCCATGGTGGAGAAGTGAGCTGGAGGGTTTGATTCAACGTTTCCAACAAAGTCAAAAGGAATAAGAAAATGAGAGAGTTATTATTTATTTAGTTTTGATTGTTTTAATTAATTTTGTGAAATTACTAAACAGAAATTTTTGTATTTTTCCATCGTGATCAATGGATTAGTTCTTCACACCATAAGTGTGTTATTTCTCACTTAATCGTTTATTATTAGAAACCTTAAAATTGTTAAGCTACTTCAGTCTAAACTATGTGTAGAACTACCTGTTAAAAGTTCTGATTGATAGGCGTATTTGGGCAGTAACATATATTTGAGAAATATTGGTTAAATTAACTAGATTTTAATATTAAAAATTGGCATCAGAGTGGATTTACTTTTTAAAAGTGAGATCCACATTAAAACCTAGTTATGGATTGTTTTTAGACCCCTTAGACTGTACTAATTATTCAAATTGGAAAATTAGAATGCAAGTTTATGACCAATCTTTAGATGAGAAGCTTGGCACTCAATTTGTATGGATATAAAACTCCCATTGAAACTGAAGAAGATAAAGAAAGAGAAAATTGAGCAGATGAGTGGGTGACCACTGACTAAAACAGTGCTAGTTAGAACTCTAAAGTATTAAACGCCATTTTCTCACTTATAGATGCTAATCAATTTCGTTTGGTTTCTACTTGCAAGGTGGCTAAAGAGGCGTCGAACATACTACGAGTTGCCGATGAAAGAACCATTACATTGAAGTCTTCTAAACTACAAATGCTAACACTTGAGTTTGAACAATTAAGCATGAGAGAAGATGAGCAATTCAAAGACTTCTATGCAAAACTAAGTAACATCACCAACTCAGCTTACACCTCGGGAAAGAAATATTCTAAAGGGAAGATAGTGGGAAAAATACTCAAATCACTGCCAATAGGTTCCACCTAAAAGGTACCACAGTTGAGGAAAGCAAGGATAAGGAAAGTTTAAAGGTGGAAGAATTGATATGATCTCTGATGACTTATGAACTAAATCTTCACAGAAGAAAGAAAGAAAAGGACTTAGGCATTGCACTTAAAGTTAAAGAGGTAGAAATAGAGAAAGAAGATGATGAGCAGATGGTCACGCCACTAAACAATTTTAAAAAAATCTTGAAAAAAACCAGAAAGGAAGAAGCTCAAAAACTCAACCATCTCAAGAGAAAAAGCTTCCTAGAAACTCTTAGCAATTTCGTGCATCATCTATGGAAAAGACTCAGAAACGAGTACAATGCCATGAATGTAAAGGATCTAGGCATTATAGTTGAGTTTTCAAACATCTTAAAAAAGTGAAAGCTATGAACATAACTTCAAGTGAAGATGAAGACAAATAGTCGATTTTAGATGAGGAGGACAAAACTAACGACCATCAAGTAACTTCTCTAACAGCGAATCTTCAACCTATTATTGATACGAATTTACTGGCTTCTCTAGCTCAGAACCTACCAAATGTAAAGTCAACTGGAACTTGCAATAGCTGTGCAGAATGCAAAAGTGTGAAAGACAATCTGCAAGCTGAACAAGAGAAATGTTACTCTTCTAGCTATAATGGAATACATTGAAGAAGAAAGGTCCGAATTGCAACCAAAAGAGAAAGCTTGCTCAAAGCCGCAAGTGGAAAGGAAAAAAAAAAGCTGAAACTTCAAGTCAAACTAAAACATGCCAGAGAAAGAGTCAAACAGCTAACTATTAGCTCAGCCTGTCTCAATGAAACACTCAATTATGGAAGAAACCCAAATGACAATGTTGGTCTGAAATATGAAGGCAAAGGAAAAGAAAAGGCTACTACTCAAATGACGTTCATTAAAGACATAGCGGGATCTAGAAGACTACAAAGTCAACCGTCAAAATATCAAATGAAACCACTACCAGTAAGACAGTTTTGCTTATGAACACACCACAATAGGTTCTGACTTTCTCGAAAAAAACTGTTTGGAACTCAAGACCAGATAAACTAGTGAAATCTCACTCAGGTATACTTCAACATCAAATCAGGTGTAGCTTGTGTAATCTATATGGACACACCTATCATTACTGCCTAACATTCAGAAAATTGAAACATGCTAAGAAAATTCATTTTCTATCTGACACTTTAAATCTCAATTCTAAAACTAAAATAAGGCAAGTATGGATACACAAAAGTGATCTTAGATGCTACATGGTCAATGTTTCTTATAAATCTATTGCACCTAACTCCTGGTATTTTGACATTTTGATAGTGGTTGTTCCAAATACATGACTGGAAATCGTGCTATATTAACTGACCACAAAAATTATGCAGGAAGAATGGTTACCTTTAGGGATGGTGCCTAAAGTAGAATTGAAGGAGTAGGTACAATTGAAATAAATGGATCGCCTATCTTGAAAATGTAATCTACGTTGTTGACTTGAAAGCAAATTTGACTAGTGTAGGTCAATTATGTGATGATGATCTTATGGTTATGTTCATAATGAACGCGTGTAAGGTAATGAAAATTGATGGTAGTTGTGATCTGCGTGGTAATAGGTCTCATGATAAATGTTACTTGAATGAATCTGATATTGCATGTCATGTTTCTAACTCTGATTGTACAGAATTGTGGCACAAATGTTTGGGACATTTGAACTACGCAGATCTTATCAAACTTACCAGACTTGAAGTGGTAAGAGGAGCTCCCAAACTGACAAAAAGGCTTGAGGGTGTGTATGGTTCATTCCAAAAAAAGGTAAACAAACTAAAACAATTCATAGACAAGGTCAGTATCTTGGTACTACACACTATCTTAAATTACTTCACATGGATTGATGGGTCTTATACAAACTGAAAGTCTTGTAGGAAAAATATATATTTTTGTAATAGTTGATGATTTCTCTCGAATCACATGGAAATAATTTTTAAGGGAAAATCTGATGTGTTTGAAAGATTTACCTATATATACAAAAAAAACTCAATACTGAAAAAATCAGGAAGAAGTTAAAATAAGAAAAATTAGGAGTGACCATGGCAAGGAGTTTGAGAATACCAATTTTTCTAAATTATGTGAAACGTATGTCATCTTACATAAATTTTCAGCTCCTAAAACTCTAGAACAAAATGGTGTAATTGAGAGAAATAAGAGATCACTGCAGGAAATCTCTAGAGTAATGTTAAATAGTAAGAAACTCCCAGTTAAATTACGGGCTGAGGTAATTAATACTGCTTGCTATATCCTGAATCGTATCTCCTTAAAAATAGGTACTAGATAAGCACCCTATGAAATTTAGAGAGGAAAAAAACCTAATATTCACTACTTTCACATTTTTGGAAGCAAGTACTATATATTGAACGATAGGAAACACTTGGAAAATTTGATCCTAAGAGTGATGAAGGGGTATTCATTAAGTATTCTGAGAATAGTCGAGTCTATAGAGTGTACAACATGAAGATTCAAACTGTTATTGAATCTATTAATGTTAAATTTGATGATACTATGATTACTCTTCCTACTCTCAGGAACCCAAGATCTATGCATTGGACAAGCAATCTGATACCCCTCAAAACATTCAGAAAATCAGCTCAGTAGAATATAGTACTGACAGTCGTCAGAATCTCAAGAAATTAGACATGAGGATTCTAAACTCATCACTAGATGTAGACACACTAGAAGAATACGACACTGAATATAAAAGAAGGAAACAACCACCAGCCTGGATTTCGAAAACTCATCCTCTCGATATGTACTTTCGGACTGTGGAAATGGAATGGTGACCAGAAGAAGACTTCCCACTGAATTTGGAAACATGTGTTACAGCTCTCATATGGAATAGAAGAACGTTTCTGAAGCAATAAATGATGAATCATGGGTGTTGGCCATGCAGGAAGAACTTGCGCAATTCGAGCGAAACATTGTTTGGGAGCTAGTGCCTAGACCAACTATGTAAATGTTATTGCAACAAAATGGATCTTTAAGAATAAATCTGATAAGTTTGGCAACATTGTTAGGAATAAGGTAAGACTTGTAGCATAGGGATATACCTAAATTGAAGTAGATTTTTAAGAAATATTTGCCCTAGTAGCCGGACTTGAATCTATTAAGCTTCTGCAATCAGTAGCTTGCCAATGGGGATTCAAACTATTTCAGATGGATGTCAAAAGTGCTTTTCTGAATGAGAATCTAAATAAAGAAGCCTATGTCGAACAACAAAAATGATTTATGCATCTACATGAACCAAAACATGCATTTAATTAAAAAAAAACATTGTAAGGACCAAAACAAGCACCTCGAGCTTGGTATGAAAGGCTTACCAATTTTTTGCTTGAAAATGGATATACGGGAGTTGAAACTGATAAAAATTTATTCAATAGACGCTTAAAAAGTTGTCTAATAGTGGCATAAATCTATGTTGATAACATCGTCTTTGGATCCACCTCTAAATCAAAATCTAGGAAGTTTGTATATCTTATGAAAAGTGAATTTGAAATGAGTGTGGTTGGCGAATTAAACTATTTCTTGGGTTTGCCGGTTAAATAGGTGGAAGATGGAATCTTTGTCTCTCAGTCGAATTATGCGAAGAACTTGGTAAATAAATTCTATCTTGAAAGTCTCGAGTCAATTAGGACTCCCATGGCAACGTCATTAAAACTCAGTAAAGATGACCAGGATAAGGACGTTGATCCAAGTTTATATAGGAGTATGATATGCAATCTGCTGTATATGACTACAAGTCATATGGATATTGGATTCAACGTAGGATTATGGCTAGATATCAAGCCAAACTAAAGGAGTTACACTTGGCAGCTGTTAAACGAATCATAAGATACGTTAATAGTATTTCGAATTTTGGCTTGTAGTACACTAAAGACTCTAATTCTCACCTTGCAAGATATACAAATGCTAATTGGGCAAGAAATTAGATGATGTTTCTACATGGAAAACAATGTTGACTCTTGGCTGAGCAAGAAGCATAATTTTATCTCATTGTCTACGACAGAAGCTGAGTACATTGCCATTAGTAGCTGTTGTACACAATTACTTTGGATGAAGCAAATGCTGAGTTACTATGGATTGAACAAGACTCTCTTACTATGTTACGTGACACTACAAGTACAATAAATATCTCTAGAAATCATGTTCAACACTCCAAAACTAAGCACATCAATATACGACATCATTTCAATAAGGATTTAGTTGAAAGAAAAATAGTCACTCTAGAACACATAACTACTGAAGGGAAAATAACTGGATGACTTATTTACTAAGGCTTTAGATACGGTTAGGTTTGAGACTTTGCAAAACGCTATGGACATATGTGATAAGTGTATTTTTACACACTTATTTAATAACTAAATAAATTTAAATATTGATTAAATGCCTGAATTTACACTCATAATTATGTAATTATTACTTTTGTAGGTCAAGATCATCCAAGGAAATAGAACAAGGCAAAAATGAGGAGAAAATAAACAAATTTGTGCAAAAGTGTGAATTTGGGGACCACATTGAACAAGTCTAGAAAGTGGAAGGACAATGGATGCAATTGATGGATGGCGTAAATGAAAGAAAAGTCAAAATTTGATGATCAAATTGTACAAGTTTAAAGTTGAGGGACCTTAAGTGCAAATTTCTAGAGGACTTGTATACAAAAAGAAAAAGAAAACAACAACAAAAAAATGAAAACATGAAAGCATTGGCAGAGAAGTGGTGCCTAGACGCCATGTTTCCGATGCCATTTTAAAGCTCGGGGGCCGTTTTGTTAGATTTTCAAACTTTAGGGGCTTGGACTACAATTTTTGGAAAAGGGTTTTAAAATTTTAAAACCCTAAACGGGCTTATGTGGCGGTGCTTCTTCTTCCTCTTTTCCTTTTCATTTTTCATTTTTCTTCTTTCATTTTTCATTTTCTTTATTCTTTATTTTTCTCTCCATTTTTCTTGGTATTTTGGAGCAAATCATAGATCACATAGAGGAGAATCAATCATGGAGTTAGAGAAATTTTGGTGAAATCAATAACTAGCCATTATCCTCACAAATGCAGCCAAACAAGGATTTTACCTATAATCTTGTTGTTTCTTCATTATTTTCTTCTATTTAAGATATATTGTACAAATATTCTTCTTTGTTATCACATATATAAAATGGGCTAATTTATTTGTTTTGGGATTTATGGCTGAAATTTAACCTAGCATTGATTAATTTTATTATTTTCTTTTTAATATTAAAATGATTATTGTCATGTGTATCTATTATTGTATTTCTTTCATTTTCATTTATATGGCCAATTAATGATTATTTTTAGTGATTTGTAGATCGTTTGAGAGAAAATTTTGCATTTTTAGACCAAATAGTAGAAACCCAAGATTTGTGTAGGGGATAGAGATGTACTCATAACCCTAGGGACCCGTTGAACTATTTTCACATAGATTTAATGCATTTATTTGATTTTAATCGACATAGATATATAGTAGATTAAAACAACAAATTAGGGTTAGTTTCACTCGAGAAAGGTAATTAACTAAAATTGGAAAATTGAGTCTAACATCATAAATAAGTAATTTATTAATTAACTTGTTATTAAACTAATTAGGCGACGGTTAAGCGAAACCATGAATCTCAACTACGTTTTTCCTCTGAAATTCCCAAATGTTTATGTTTTCTTATTTTGTAGATTTTTAGTTAATTTTCCTTATCTTCTAATATCAAATTTTATTTTATATTTGTTTTTATTGTCAAAATTAAATTGACTAAGTTGTGTAATTGAAAGCAAACATTTCTCGGGAGATCGACAACCCGGACTCAAAAAGTTCATCTTATTACTTGAACGCAACCCGTGCGCTTGCAGTATATAATTTTAGCCAACAAGTTTTTGATGCCGTTGTTAGTGAATGTTTCTACTTTGATTACCACTTTTGTTAATTTTAGCTTTAACATTTTATTTATTTATTTTAATTGATTTTATTTTTGTATATTTGGCTAACCTCGGTATTATTAATCTATGTTGTGTTGGTATTCTCCTTACAATTTTCAACTATATTTGCATTATTCTCATCTTGGAAATGTGACAGAGTTTTTTCAATGTCTAATCTCTACATTGACTATAGAAATATGGTTGGAGGTCCAAGACGTGAAATTTGTCAAGCGGTGCACTGTGCAAGACAATGGTTGTATTTGTGCACCGATACCTCAATGTCGAAACTTCTTTGGTTTAGAAAATATTTAAAATATCAAAAATAAGCACCGGACAATTTCGATGATAGTTACATGCTTACAAGAGATTATGTACCTAACGATTGGGATAAGGTCATCAAATATTCGGGAGATGATTCTCCATTTTTGAATGAGAAGGTACTTGCAAAGTATTATCATGAATTTGCCAAGTTGGATGTAGGTAACTTGCCTGTGGGAGATTACAAATATTGGGATGGATTTTAAAAGTGGTGTTATAATCCACTCAATGGGAAAAGAAAATCAACTTACATTCTTCCGACTTAATTGATTGACAAGAAATTGATTTTGTGATTAAGGCTGATGAGGAAGTAGAAATCTTCAAATTTAAATTTGAATTGGATTGAATAGGCAAGTCCTATTATATGGAAATGACACTATTGAGTTTTGGAGATCAACTGAAGAGTGGAGCAAAGTCAAAAGAATAAAAATGTGCAAGATATCTAAAGTTTTCTATAGATGTCCATGAGTTAATTGCCAAAGTCAAGTTAAAGACTATAAACAAGCCTTAATCTTTTTATTTTTCATTTTTGTCATTATATAATAATTTTTGTAGTTATATAATTTTTTGAAGTCCTATGTTTATCATGGTTCTCAACATGTTGAAGGTTTATTTTGACTATGCTAGTCACACTTACCATCTTTGATTGTAACCCATATAACATACTCATTTCTTGTGATCTTGTAGGACACCACAAGTTATTTCATGAGATGCTTGTTGAATGAAATGTTTCTAAATCAAGTTGAAGCTTGATCAAAACTTTGGGGTTGAATTAAAAATGAGCTAATCAAGAGTACCACAAGTCCCCTCTTCACAAATATACAACAGAGGAAGTTTTGTTATCCCATTTTCTCTTTTATATCATTCTTTTACATATTGAGGACAATGTGTGATTCAAGTTTGCGAGTGATTGGGCTAAAATTGGTAATATTGTACTGATATGTTAGATAGCCTTGCCGGCTTAGAATGTTTTGATGTTTAAAATTATTGTTGATTCATGAGCTATGAGCTATGACCAAATATGCTATTTTTTGCCTAAATTTTTCAAAAATTGCTTGTCCATGTGAGATCCCAGTTACTTTGAGCACAACAGTCATGATTAATTGTTATCTAGATGTGGAAATTTTTGATAGATAGATTTTTTTTTTAATTGGTAGAACTAGGTTGTGAGTTGTGAATAAATTTCTATAAATCTTATAATCGATTCTCTTTTACTTTACCATATTGCGAGATATGTTTAGGGATGGTCGAGCATGTGAAGGATATTATCTAGAAGTGTGATTATATATATATATATATATATATACGTGTGTGTGTGTGTGTGTGGCGTTTCTTTTATCAAGTATAAGCTAGGTAATGATCATATGTTAGGGATCTAAACCCCATTAGTTTTGTTGTGCTTAAAAAAATGATTTTGCACTTGTTCATTCTTAGGCCTCATTTCGTAGCCTTTTTTTACTCGAATTATTAAGTCTGTTGGGGTATTTCAAAACCTGATACCCTTTGGCCTAAACAATCGGGGAGTTATCGACCTAAAACTCATTACAAAGGTCAATAAGAAAGCTTAAGAGAGTGGGGTCAATCATGAGCTTTTATAAAAAAATTTGGTGAAATTGTACAATTGTATTTGATGTTAGGTTTAGATAACTAATGTGTTTGAATTACTTAGTATAGACTTAGATGTCAAAGTACTCATCTAGTGGATAATCATCGCGTGGATAGATTTTTGACACTGCTGGTTAGGCCCAACTAAACTAGAGTGGGAAAAGAAAAGAGTGATTGAGAACGGAAAAGAAAGTAAATAAGTAAATAACTATCTTGGGGGTGTGAATCTCATAAGTGGGAAAGGAAATATATGACCACAAAGGGTTAGGTTGAAGCCATTTGAATTTTTTTTTCATCTTAACAAAATTTTCCTAATTTAGATGATGATTGAAAGTGACTATGCGCACACATATACCGATCGATCATTGGTTAAACTTAAAAATCTTGCTAGGGACGAGCAANACCACAAAGGGTTAGGTTGAAGCCAATTTGAATTTTTTTTTCATCTTAACAAAATTTTCCTAATTTAGATGATGATTGAAAGTGACTATGCGCACACATATACCGATCGATCATTGGTTAAACTTAAAAATCTTGCTAGGGACGAGCAAGAACTTGAGTTTTGGGATATTTGATAAGTGTATTTTTGCAAACTTATTTAATACCTAAATAAGCTTAAATATTGATTAAATGAGCGAATTTCTATTCACAATTATGTAATTATTACTTTTGGAGGTCAAAATCACCCAATAAAATAGAACAAGGCAAAAATGAGAAGAAAATTACCAAATTTGTGCAAAATTGTGAATTTGGGGACCAAAATGAACAAGTCCAGAAAGTTGAAGGACCTTGGATTCAATTTATGGAGGTCGTAAATGAAAGAAAAGTCAAATTTTGAGGACCAAATTGTACAAATTAAAGTTGATGGACATTGATTGCAAATTGCTAGAGGACTTGTGTGCAAAAAGAAAAAGAATACAACAAAAAAAAATGAAACGCACGAAGCATTGGCAAAGAAGTGGACGCAATTTTAAATCTCAAGAGCCATTTTGTTAACTTTTCAAACTTCTGAGGCTTGGGCTGCAATTTTTGGAAAAATGTTTTAAAATTTAAAAACCCTAAACGGGCTTATGTGGTTGAGGCTGGTGCTTTTTCTTTTCACTTTTCATTTTTAATTTTCTTTTTCTTTCCATTTTTCTTGGTATTTTGGAGCAAATCATAGAGTGCACAAAGGAGAATCAATCAAGGAGTTTGAAAAATTTTGGGGAAATCAAGAACTAGCCATTATCTTCACAAATCTAGCCAAACAATGGTTTTATCTATAATCTTGTTGTTTCTTCATTATTTTCTTTTATTTGTGATATATTGTATGAATATTCTTTTTTGTTATCACTTATATAAATGTGCTAAGTTATTTGTGTTGGGATTTATGGTTGAAATTTGTGATTTATTAAAATGCTTATTTTCATGTGTATCTATCATTGTATTTCTTTCATTTTCATTTTCATTTATATTGCCCATTAATTATTATCTTTAGTGATTTTTACATTGTTCGAGAGAAGAATATGCATTTTAAACCAAATAGTAGAAACTCTAGATTTGTGTAGGGGATAGAGGTATATACCCAACCTTAGGTGACCCGTTGATCTATTTTCATAAAGATTTAATGCAATTATTTAGTTTTAATTGACAAAGAGATATAATAGGTTAAACCAACTAATTATGGTTAATTTCGTTGAGAGTGGTAATTAACTAAAAATGAAATGAAATCTAACATCGCAAATAAGTAATTTATTAATTGTCTTGTGGAGAAATTAATTAGGCGACGATTAAGCGAAATCATGAATTTTAACCATGTTTTTCCTTCCAAATTCCCAAGTGTTTATGTTTTCTTATTTTGTAGATTTTTAGTTAATTTTCCTCATCTTTCAAAATCAAATTTAATTGTGTGTTTATTTTTATTGTTCAAAATTAAATTGACTAAAGTTGTGTAATTGAAAGCAAAAATTTCTAGAGGGATCGACAACCTGGACTAAAAGGATTCACTTTATTATTTGAATATCGTACACTTGTGGTATATAAATTTAAGCAAACGAGTGTTTGCATGATGCATTAAAGATCGTGTTACTATGTACTCTTTTTGTACGTTCACATTATGTGTAGATATGTCGTATTTATTTTAAAAAAACTTCGGAGTTTTTCGAGCATATGACACATGATGTATATTTTTGGTTGGTTTTAAAGTATTGAGATAAAAAACTTATGTACCAATTAGTGTGGCGTGCTCACTCATTGTATGGCAAAGTATTGTCAGATAAGTACACTATTAGGACACTATGACTATATATAGTGTGATCATTTACTGATTGGGCTTTCATCTTAAAGTGACATATGCTTAAATGTAGACCAATGGTCAGTATCTATGTCTTTCTGCACCATAATATGTTGCTGTGTAAATAGATAAGTTTATTGAAAGAAAGGGCTACCACCATAGACGAGTGAAGCGTTCTTGATAATGAACATAAATCAAGAGAGAAAATCCACTCATATGACTGTGTGAAAGTCAACTCCATGAACTAAAAAAGCTATAAATTTTTTTTAAAAAATAATATATATTGAAAAAGTCATCATACGAGCATGCAAAATCAAATATAAAAGTAAAAAATTTTAGATGCTCAAGTTTGGTACGCACATATTTTTATATATATAGGGACAATCTCAAATAATGAACAGTCTAAATCACATTTTTCTATGATCTCATTATGAGAGTCAGTTCTAGTTAGGACTTGGTTCATGATCTATCTTGTCTAAAGTGTCCTATCACACACTCAGGCTTCAATATGAGGTATTAATTGAATTAATTGTGAGTAACATCTGAATGGAAACTTCATGCTCGTCTTCAGAATTTTTAAAATGATTGTGATATTTGCTATGACAAAAATATATTTTGTAATTGATCCCATGTTTGGTAATTTTCAAATTTTGTTGACACGTGTGGGCTCATTCGTAGAATATCAATCAGCCAGCTAGCCTTAGAAAGTAAATCATACCTATATATTTAATTTAATAAAAATGAGGAAAGAAAAAGATGATAGGCAACGGTTATGGCTAAAATGTGGGATGTGTGGGTAGAATCTATAAACTGGTCATTGGTAGTTTCCATAAACTGTATAACTTCGTTTTGCAAGTTTCATTTTACAGTTACCCATGTGAAATTATAAAAACTTGTATTTCTTCCTCTTCTAATAGTGAAATTAGGGCATATCGTTCACTTTCTTATTTTCGAAGCTTTATACTTGATCTTCTAGCTTGGTAGGGTTTGTTTTAAGGGGACTATGACAAAGAGGAAGGTAAAAACCAGTGCAAGGGAGTCATCTGAGCGAAAATCGATGAGGAGGATTACGTGACATCGCCGTTCTAATTTATCCCAGACTGAACCTATACAATTGGATTTTGAGGAAAAAACTGATATTGTACCTCTTAATCAAGTTCCTGAAGAGGCGACTATTTAAACATTTGAGGAGAGCACGCCCTCACCACCTCTTACACGGAAGAAGATAAGGTGAAGTGAGCCAAACAACTACATTAGCTGTCGAGTGCAACTGTCTGACCATAAGAATGATTCCACTGAGGAGAAATGGACCAAAAAGAAATTAACACCTATCCAGGGTCGAAGGGATCTGGAGGCAACCCTGATGGCGAGAAGTGTAGACTGGACCCAGTACTAGAAGTTTTTTAGCATAACGATCCTCCCATTGCTGAGGATATTGAGAAATACGGATCTCAATTTGTGCCATCGGATTAAAATCCCACAGCTGATGGGACATGTAGTTCTACTTCTGCGTTGCAATATCTCTTCACAAAGAGAGAGGCCACTCAAGCAGAAAAAAGGTAAGCAGAAGGCTACGGAGACCTTTACCACTCCAGTTGGCAATTCAAGACCTACTACTCCTGGTGGTGCATACAGAGTCTTGGGAACACCCTCTTCTGATCCATCTCTGTCCCGGTTTGACACATTTACTAGAGGACGAAACTTAGTAAATTTAATTAGTATTTCCTGAATGAGGCTAATGAAACTCTATTGTCACTTACACTGCTCATCGTAAGGTTATTGAGGAATTTAAGGTCGTTCTAGAAGACTTTGTACAGTTATGGTGGGATAGAATCATTGGATTTCAAAAATTAGAGAAGTTGTTGACTTTTGAAGGAGCCTTCAATGAGACCATAGTAAAAGAATTTTATTCAAATATTCCCAAGAATATTGGTACACCTGGAATTCCATTTAGATGGAGGACATATGTGAGGGGGAAACTGGTAAGTTTTAGTCCATCTTTGTTAAGGGACATGCTAGAAATGGATGAGATTGTTGTTGTGAATGATGATGATGTAACCTCTGATGGTGTGGCCATGGAATTAACTGGGAAAATGTGGCCTGTTAACTCTGTCAACTTGCCTGCTTCTGGGCTAACTCCCAAGTACAAAATTCTCTTTAAAATTCTTATCCACAATCTGGACCCCCTTACTCATCGCTCAAATTTATCCCAAGAGCATGCAGTGATGCTATATAAATTGGGTACAATGGTTGGCGTGGATTTGATTACACTCATTTTTGATAAACTGGTTTATGAAGGGCCAAGGAGAGCAAATCAATACACACTTCCCCATCCCAGTCTCATTCACCACTTTCTGTATGATCTGGGGATACCTACTCTGCCTACTGACAGGTATTCTACTCCTATTCCAACTCTGGTGGATTCATGAGTTGGGCAATCTGGATAGTGTTCCTACTCCTACACCAAGGACTCCCAAGCATATGCTAAGATCACTCTGAAAGGCTAGAATTGTTGGAGACTCGTCTACGGGTTGTTAGAATCAGGTGGGCGCTATCTTTCTGAAGGTTAATAAAATGGTTGATGAGCCCCACTCTGTGTGCAAGATTGTGAAAAACTTAGCCTTTTGGTGATGACCGTATCTGGACTGCTTGGCACAAGAGTACTCCTGATTTTCCTAAATATGTGCCCAGCTACGGGGACTTTGCAGTATCACAAAAGTCGGTGTTACCGCAAATGTGTCTGTCTGTCCATACCCGACAACAACTCCTATCTTGAGTCAGGATGTTTTGGTTGGTCACGTTGCACTTTAATTTCAAAAAGAGGGAGTAGGTATTTGTCTTTTTGATTTATTAAGCTCTTTGCACACTTTGTTGTTTATTGTCTTGTTCATAAAGGTGGGGGGAGCTATACTTGTGTACTTGAAAGAACTAGTTAAGGAGGAGCAGTTCATGCGTGTGTTCTCCAGTACACATACTCGTAACATGACATAAAAAACACAAACCACGAGTTTCGAAATTAAGCTGTGCCAAATGGGGAGATTGTAAGTAAAATATAGGATATATTTTTACTTGTCTTTATTTATTGGTTTGCTTACATTAGAATGATTTTTAACGTCCAAACATGTTCCAACAAAAATATGTAATACAGTGAAGTCCAAAGACAGGTAAGCTAGTCAGTCACAACTGATTGGGTGCTACAGGTTTGGAAAGATCTAGCTGCATTTTCTTAGGGTTTCTAAAACCTAAATAAATTGAAATTCTTACTTACCTTAAAAGCAACAAATTCAGAAATATTTACTTATCATCTTGGACAAAGTTGATTTGTCAAATAATTACAAGAAGAAAATATTATATTAGAAAAAAAATTTCCTTAATTCAACTATGGACCATATTAACCATATCTTCCATATTTCGTGTGATTCTTACCATGCATAATGTTTTTAATTCAGCTAAGAGATGATTGGTCCTTTGGGGAAATCTTTATATAGGTAAGAGGAACTTTAAAAATCGAAAAAGTTTTGAGAGAAAATTTTCATACATTCGGTGAACCTACTAATTGACGTGGAAAAGCATTCTAACCTACTTCAGCGAGTTCTAATCAACAGAAGATTCAACTCGGCATCTCAAAGCAAACCCGTATTCTTTAGTGATATTCAAAGAGAACACACTTTGGTGATATAATTATGTTCAAAGATCATACCACTTGGCGTGAGTTAAGATTGGAAAATCTTAGTCCAAGTGGTGGTTGCGGCTGAATGCAATAATGAAGTGACGACAAAATAAAGATCGGAGGGTTTGATTCCATTTCTCGAACAAGTCAAAAGGAATAAGGAAACAAGAGAGTTGTTCTTTATTTATTTTTTATTGTTTTAGTTAATTTTGCAAAATTACTAAATTGAAACTATTGTATTTTTGCATTCTGATCAATGGATTAGTTCTTCACACCATATATGTGTTATTTCTTACTTAATCGTAAAATATATTATTATTTACAAACCTTAAAACAGTTAAGATACTTCAGTCAGAAATGTGTGTAGAACTACCTGTTGGAAGTTCTAACTGACTAGCGTATTGGGTTAGTAACGTATATTTGAGACAAGTTGGTTAAATTAGCTAGGTTTAGGTATTAACAATACAAAAGGAAATTTACAAGATAATAATCTAATACTATAGGATTTAAAAAACCCGGGTTAATACAAATGGAATTGTACAATATAATACCTCCCATAAAACAATTTTAGAAGCATTACGTACAATGCATTTATATCTCATTTGGTAAAACCTTCATCTACAATGCAATTTATATAAACACTACCAAAGACTCAGTGAAAACATTACAAAAAACTAATAATCAAAATTACCTTTGGTTTATAAGGCCGCAAATCGATATTTCTCTATGGTCCTTCAACAACACCTTGTTTCTTCTTGGTCAATTTCAACTTGCAAACACTAAATTCACATTCTTCAACCAGGATCCGACCATATAGGTGAAAACAATAAAGATTGAACACCAATTCATCCAAACTCGCAAAGTTATGGTATGAAGATGAAAATTGAACCCTCACCCAAAACCATAGTGAGAATTAGGGTTTCATTTTCTATAGCAAATGATTTATGTTTTCCCCAAGAGAAATTTAATACTACAAGGATGTAAATTTCAATTTTTCTGGCCGAAGACATAAATTTCAATTTTTACAAATTTGGCCATATGAGGCCTAATTTTCTATGTTTTTATTTTGACTTAATAAATGATTATTTTGTCAATTGGGTCTAGATCAGAAGCTTACACTATAATGAAGTTAAATTTCAATGACAAGACATTCAATGATTTCATGAACACACAAGTGTACAATCATAGATATTTGAATGAATGATTGCACATACTGAGATCTCAATTGAGAACTGCTATTCATACAATAGTAGATCAAGGCATGTAACGAGTAGAAGTAATGATAAAAGGTCTCGATCTTGAAAGAGACATAACATTACGAGCTATTCGTTGAAGTGGTATACTATTAAATTTTATATAGGTTGCAACCCCTATGTTGCATAATGGTTGCACCTATCACCCAAATGATTGAAAGGATAATAACCAACAAAGAAACGTCTAGCTATCCTTTTAAAATATAGTCGCACTTACATACTTGTCAAAATAGTAGTATAGGTCAACGAACTCTAAAGAAGTATTTCATATTTCTACGTACAAATCACGTCACATGTCTCATACCTTACTATCTACTTGTTGCTCAACATTATCTCTAGAGTCCAATATCTATTTAGCCTTTTCTTGAAAAGAGTCCAAAATTTTCTCGACTCTACTTGAGAAGGTGTCTAGCAATTAAGCTTCTACTTGAATCTCATTTTTCTTAAAAGCAAAGCTAAACATCTCTAAATTTTCCATGGCAATTGGATTAATAATGTCTTTAAGTGCCTAAAAAGTAAAAAATGAATTTTTTAAAGGGAAAATTACAGCAGTGATCCCTAACCTTTTACTTTTGTTTTTGCAAACTTTACTTTAACTTTCACTTTGTGCTAACCACAACCTCAAACCTTTCAAAAATATGCATTTGAGGTCCAAATGACCATTAGAATTTGACTAAATTAAAAAGGGTTAGTTGGTAACTTAACATTTTTTCATAGAAAACAATTAAAATAATTAAGAACAAAACTGTTCATCTCCCCATTCCATCCCATCCCATCCTACCCTACCCCTTCCCTCCCGTCCGCCACAAAATCTTGAAGAAAGTTGTTGAAAATGGATTCAATTGTACCTGTTTAGACTTGATATCTATACACTGAACCCCTATTCTTCTTCATCTACCGACATCAAAAAAAAAAAAAATCACCCCCCAAAATCGAACCCATTGATGAACTCTTACCATTTCTACCCTCTACAATCCACAAAATCCCCTATGTTACTCTGTCGTCTGAACCTGACGTCTCGTTAGAATTCAGCCGCATTTTGGAGCTTTTTCGCACAACCTTCGCCCAATGACTCCAGAAGTACGATGAGGTAGCTATGCTTCTTAACGTGGACTTAAATTCGGGCGCTATAGTTCCTTACAACGATCTGGAAGCCCAAGTTGCTAATGTTGTTATATCTCCTCGTGTTGGCTATAAAAATGACAAGTGCTTGTCGGAGCTCGTCTGGGTTATGGATCTTAGACCTGAGGACCATCTTTGTTTTTGGGGCAGAATTCGTCCGACTCGATTGCTATTTGACTCCCTGTGTGCCTTCTTGGTTACATAGATTGAGAAAGACCGTAATTCTTTGAAGAACAAAATGATTTTAATTTTTCGTTTGGGTTCCATTTAGCAGTAGAGAACATGGTAGAAGTGGTTGTGGTTACAAAAGCGTCAGGTATGCTATGAGCAATGGTTTGGATTCCATTTTCTATGTTGTTGGTTTAGGAGGTAAAGAGGGGAAGGGTTTTGTTCTTAATTTTTTTTAATTGTTTTATGTGGAAAAATGTTTTACCATCTTATCCTTTTTAATTTGGTCAAATTCTACTATTTTGGTCAATTAACGGTTAAATTTTGGATCTCAGGTTTATATATTTTAAAGGTTTGGAATGTGGTTGACACAAAATAAAAATTAGGGTAAAGTCTGAAAAAGTGAAATGTTAGAGATCGCTGCTGTAATTTTTCCTCTCCAAAATTATAATTAGGGATAATTGTATCAGCGGTACTAAATCTTTCATGTAGTAGCAGACTTTATTCAAACCTTTCAAAATTTCGTAGTTGAAGTCCAAATGGATGATATATATTAGTTTGATCATTAGTTGACCAAATAATTGATTTTGACAATAATTTTGACTAATTTAAAATTTTTAAAATGGTAATTTTACATTTTTTTAATAATAAAATAACTAAAATCAAATAATTAAAAATAAAAACACATTCAACCTTCTTCTTCTTCTTCTTCTTCTCCATCCATCCCACCTCATCCCCACTTTCTCCTTCTCTTTCACCGCCAGTTTTGGGAAACATTTCGAACCTGAAATAGTTGAATCTCTCGTACAACACGTTTTCATAGGCCAGATCCCGTCGGAGCTTGGAAATTTCACGAATCTCGAGGTACTATAGTTGACGCAGATTAATCTGGTGGGTAGAATCCGAGAGTCACTGGGTCAACTCAGGAGGCTCACCGATTTGGACTTAGCTCTCAACGCGTTAATGGGTGGAATCTCGAGTTTACTCACATAATTAACCAGCACGGTACAAATTGAGCTCTACAACAAGTTATTAACTAGCGAGCTACCAGTACTAGATGGTCAAACATGACAGCCTTAAGGCTACTAGATGTGTCAATGAACGATTTAAGTGGGCTGATCTTGATCAAGCTGTGCGAGTTGCCACTCGGGTCACTCAACCTGTATGAGAACAGATTCCAAGGTGAATTACCAGAAAATTGGAAGAGAAGGATTGATGTTTCAACGAACGGGTTTTTACGATGGATTGATGTTTCAGAACCAGCTGACCGATAAATTACTCCCAAATCTTGGAATAAACTCGCCTTTACGATGGATTGATGTTTCAATGAATGGGTTTTTAGGTAAAATGCCTGAGAATTTGTGTTGAGAGGGTGCTCTTGAAGATATTTTAATTATTGAAAATTCATTTTTCGACCAAATTCGGATGCCCTAGCAGAATGCCAAAGCTTATTGCATGTAAGGTTCGGGCACAACAGACTTTTCGACGAATATCCTATTGGATTTTTGGGGTCTTCCTCACGGTGGAGGGTGGGGTGGGGTGGGGTGGGGTGGGGTGGATGGAGACGAAGAAGAAGGTGGAATGAGTTTTAAATTTTAATTATTTGATTTTGGTTATTTTATTATTAAAAAATGTAAAATTACAATTTTAACATTTTGAAATCAATCAAAATTATTATCAAAGTCAATTATTTGGGACATTTTGAAATGTTTGGTACCGTGTGTGGTACAAATAAAAGGTTTGGACAAATCATGCTACTAAATAAAAGGTTTGGTACCACTTATGCAATTATCCTTATAATTATAAATAGTCAAATGGTGATGGTGCAAAGTGGCCTATTCGCATCTTCTTAAGAAAATTCCCTCCAACCCAACAAATAAATAAAGCATTTCTTCTCCCGGCATCTATGAATTCACGATTCTTCCCGAAATACCCTCAATTTTCCGGCGCCGGAGCCACACCACGTAGCTAAAGTTATGCTTCGTATGTGCATAATATCTAGCCGGAATATCCGCCTCCCCAACCTCCGCCGCACCTTATCTTCCTCCGGACGAAATTCAGAAAATTCCACCGATGCCCTGAACAATCTGAAGAATTCCAAAAATATCCCTCTTCCTCCAGCCGTGCACCACCAGGATCATCATCCTTCCCCTCTATCCTCCTCCTCCTCTTTGCTGTCCAAAAGTTCCATACTCGCGGCCCTCTCCGCCACCCTGCTGGTTGTTTCCTACACGCTTATTCCCACCCAAGATGACACCGTTTCGGGACCCAGTAACAGGAAGTCTTATTTATTATACAAAGAAATTGAAAATGCTATTGAAAAGTCAAATGAATCGTTTAATAAGATTCTGAATAGAATGAAGAAGACGGGGGCAGCGGCGTCGGTGCTCTGGCAGTCTTTAAGGTCGGTTATGTCATCTGCCAACCACGAGGTTCGGGCAGGGTTCGAGCTTCGAGTGGCAGCGTTGTTGGCCGACATTGTGGCCGCTAGCGAGAAAAGGAGGGCGGCCATTGTTGAGGCAGGTGAGGGTAAGGTGGTGGATTGGTTGTTGGAGACAGTGGCCATGCCCAAAGAGGGGAATGGGACGCAGGCCGAGTCTGCGAGGGCATTGGCGTACTTAATTGCGGATGCCAACGTGAACGAGGCCGTCTTTGCACGGCCTGATGCTGTTCCGAATTTGTTGAGGTTTATTTTCTCTGCTCAACCTCAACGATTAAAGAAAGTGAGTGCTTTCAATTTATTTCTTTGGTATTTTGCCTGGAGTGAATGTGTATTGAATTGATCAAATTCTGTTTTAGATAATTTTTTATCAATGACTGAGCATTTGCACTATCGTGAATGTGTAAGCGAATTGATCAAATTCTCTTTTAGCTAATTTTTGTCACTAATTGAGCATTGCATTGGTGGTTAAGGCAGTAGGCTATGTACTAGATTTTTAAGCGATTGGTTTCTACAGTATGAAATATATTAGGCAATGTTGATAAAGATTTTTGTTGATCAACATGTTATTGGCTTTTATCGAGGTTTTGAGAAATTGGAAGTAATAATGTTCTATTTATGTTTGTTTCGTTTGGACAGCATTATGTGAAACTGATAAATTATCCTCGATGATGATTGTCTTTTTGGGTTAGTTTGGTTGTTTATTTATATAGCAATAGGGTCTGGTAAATATTGTACATGAAAGTTGCCGAAATGTAATACCATTAGTTGGATCACAGTTTGTGTAGTGCTACAATTTTTTATACGATTTTTTATACAGCACATTTGTGGATATCTAGCCTTGCAGGTTTACTTGAATTTTTAGCAATGATTTTGATGATGATTTTTGATTTTCTTTGACATTGATATACTGCATTTCTGTGGGAGCAGCAGTCCAGACGTAGTTCATTCGATGTTTCTGATTCATTGAAAGGCAGGAGCATGCTTGTAGCAGCAATTATGGATGTTGTCACTTCCAACTGTGATAGCGTGGAAAAGTTATCGGTTAAGCCCTTGCTACCAAAAGATGCTAAAATGAGAGACATTGCAGCAGCTATTGAAGTAATTGAGGAGGGTGGAATGCATTGGGATGAGCAACACGGGGATGAAGATGATGATAATGGTGGTCAAGGAATGAAGGGTATTGGAATCAAGGTTCTTGGAGGTACCACAGTTTTAGGGCTTTCACGAACTAGTGGGTTTGTAGAGATGGAGCATTCTGATGCCCATCACTCAAGAACGGAGAAAAGTGCGCCAAAGAATCTCTTGTTTAACAAAATAAAAGAAAACTTTCCAGCTCAAGCAAATCTATCTTCTGCAGTTGTTCCTGGCCTTTGGGATGATTTGCATTCTGAACATGTGGCTGTTCCATTCGCTGCATGGGCCCTAGCAAACTGGGCAATGGCATCTGAAGTTAATCGTTCTCATATTCAAGAACTGGATCAGGATGGACATGCAGTCATGAGTGCTTTGATGGCACCTGAGAGATCAGTAAAATGGCATGGGAGTTTGGTAGCTCGGTTGCTCTTAGAGGATCGCAATCTGCCATTAAATGATTCTGTTTCTGATTGGAGTTCTAGTCTTCTTAATACTATTTCTCATGCAAGCAAAACTCAGGACATACCTTTGGCTCAAGTGGCTTTGTACACGTTACTGGTTTCTATTGAGAGAAGCCCCAAATCACGGGAAGTTTTAATGAACAGTGGTCTTCATTTGATGAGAGAAAGTGCTAAACAAACATTGAAGCATAAACCTGTTCAAGAATTGCTGGCAAAAGCTTTGGAATTAATTTGTTCCAGGGAACTGCATATGTCTCTTGAAGAGAGTCAAAAATGGTCAGCCATTCTGCTTCCTTGGGTATTTGAAAAGTTCAGCTCTGACACAATCCGTTCTTCAGCAATAAATATCCTTTCACATATTCTTGACGATTATGGGCCGTCCTCTGTACTAATATCTCAAGCATGGTTAACTATGTTGTTAACAGATGCTCTAAGCTGCAGGAAGACATCCTTAACAAAAGGAAATGCTCAGCTTACAAGTGATAAAGTGAAGGTCCGTAGGTGCATTCTAGATTGAACCTAACAGTTACATAACTCTACATAATTCAGTTGTGATTACAAGTTTTACACTAATAATCTTGTCTTTTTACTTGGTTTCATGTTAGTGTCTTAATCTTTGCAGACACAAATTGATCAGTCAAATGTTGTTTCTGCCACCCAGACCACAAATCAGTTGGCAAGTGCTGTTGTTGATTTAGCAGGAACACAATTGGGGACAACTACCGACAGTGATGATACATTTCCATTAGCTGATCTTCTCTCACGTGAACCTTTTGCAGGACCATTTAAGTATCTTAAGAAAGACAAAGCACCAAAGATTAGTGCTGCAAATTCTGCATTGGCCACTCTAAAAGGGATTAAAGCACTAACGGAAATATGTGCTGAAGATTTTCTTTGTCAAAACAAAATAGCTGACTTTGGAGTCATGTGTTTACTTAGACGCCTTTTGTTGGAAGATGATTATGAGCAACTAGCTGCAATTGAAGCATATGATGCATCAAAAGCCCTGGAAGCACAGGATCCAGTGCCATCTGCCCCTGGTGTTGGCACTAGTGGTCCATCCAATTTACGAGTTCCTGCTACTGCTCACATTCGTAGACACGTAGCTAGGCTTCTAACGGTTCTTTCAGTTCTTCCAAAGGTCCAGAAAGAAATTGTAGCAGATGAATATTTGTGTAAATGGCTTGAGAAATGTGCTAAAGGGCAGATTTCGGGTTGCGCTGACCTTAAAATTCAGAGTTATGCCAGGGCAACTTTATTAAATGCATTTTGTTGTGATGACGCTGGTAAAAATCCTGAAAATGATGATGTTCCTGATGGGAGTTCTTTGAACAAAAAGAATACTTGCAATCACTATGCTGACATGATATTTTTAATTAATCCTGAATTGCCACATTGGAAGTGTATGGAAAAAAGAACTTCAACCTCTGCTGATAAATCATCTCCAGGTGATGATGATTTTGTTGAGAGGGAGCATGAAGCTTTGGGTGCTGATAGCTCTCCTGCTTCAACATCTGGATTTAAAAGCAACTCAGATATGGAGTTTCCCCCACTGGATATTGTCTTTGTCCATGGTCTGCGTGGTGGTCCCTTCAAATCTTGGCGGTTATCTGAGGACAAGTCATCAACAAAGTCTGGCCTTGTAGAGAAGAAAACATTTTGGCCCGGGGAATGGCTTTCAGCTGACTTTACTCATGCCCGCTTGTTTAGTCTCAAATACAAGGTTGGTATGGTTTGATCTTTTCAATTCTATGACATTGCAGAACACTTCACACTCCATTATCTAATAAATTAGAGCTTGAAATCATCTGCTTCCATTTCAAAATGAAACCAGATTACAATTTTAATTACTGCTGCATGGATTAAGAGGTCTTCAGTGGATTTTTTCTTACCTTTTCTTATATTTTCATTTCTGATGTACTGCTCAATGCAGACAAATCTTACTCAGTGGTCTGGAGCAAGTCTACCTCTACAGGTTTGTATATCTTTTACCTCCTTTCTAATACATGTTAGATGTTACTTTGTGAGTTAAACTCATGATTTTTGTCTGCTGAACACCTGAATACATTGTCTATCATTATATGCAATTTTTTGATGACTTTATCCCCAGATAGACGTTTGAGTAGTGTAGAGTGGACTCACCATCAGCTCGGTCTTTGTATCTACATAGTTTTATTATCATGTCAAGATATGTTTTCAACTCTTGACTACTTTTATATTGAATATATTTCCATTTTCCTTACAAAGATCATTATTTGCTGAGTGCACCACTATACTTCAGATGTTTTAAGCTAGTTGATTGAATTTCCAATTATCCAGTAGTGTTCCATAATTATTTTCCATTAATAAGTTTTTAGATCGTTAACTGAGGCAGCATTGTAGATTATAGTTGTTTGGAACATTTTAGCAGAAGTATATATGGGACATCATGCTACTCTATTTACTATTCTTGTTTCTTTTCCCTTTTGTTTTGAACAATGCATTTTGCTGAACCACTTGATGTTCTGGTAGTTCTTCTGTTTGGTGCATTTTACTTGATGCTATATGATTTTTGTAGATACATTATTTTTCCACTTCAATATAAATTTTGCAGGAAGTAAGCTCCATGCTGTTAGAGAAACTTGTTGCTGCGGGCATTGGTGATCGGCCTGTTGTCTTTGTAACACATAGGCAAGATGACATGCTAACTTTGGGCTATGCTCATTTTCTTGAATTTCAATGCAATTCACATTGGAGATTTATCACTTGTCTTCGACTTGCATGCTACTATTCATTCAGCGATGGAGTTAACTGATCCCTAATTTTTGAGTTAGAGAATAATGGTCCAAGCATGTATCTCATATACGTTTAATCAATTTATGGCAAAACATGGGGCTGATGCTCAATATGCGTTACCTAACTTTGTAGATTGAGCTGATGTATGTAGGACTGGATGAAAATAGTGATTGTAAAGTTTCATGTGGAAAAGTTAGCATGGGATTAAGCTGTTACAGAAAGAAAAAGAATTAAGTCTGCTTTTCACATGGGAAGAGAACTTCATTTATACTTTATGACATTGTATATCTTACAAGCTTGGTTGCACTAAAGCATGCTTCACAAAATGATAAACCAGTTAGTTTTAACCTTTTTCAAAACATGACTATATTCCAATCACAGATCAAAATAAGTTAATTGAATAGTAACATGACATATCATGAAATATGTATGACCACCAAATAACAAAAAGATCTCCACTGATCCCGTAAATTTTTTTCCAGTTTGTCATGGTATATCTATTTGTTGGCTATTTATAAGCATTTGCAGATTAAATGCATTAAGATTTAACTAATATAATAGCTGCCTTCCTTCCTGCAGCATGGGAGGCCTGGTTGTCAAGCAGATGTTGTATCAAGCAAAAGCAGAAAACAAGAATAACTTTGTTAACAATACTGTTGGAGTTGTATGTTTCATCCTTCCCAATGAAAACATGTATGCCTGTTTAACCTTGCCATAAGTTCTGTACTTATATTTTCTTTAACAATTCTTCGTGTTTCTTTCAGGTATTCTATAGCTGTCCGCATTTTGGCAGCAAACTTGCGGATATGCCTTGGCGCATGGGTCTTGTGTTACGCCCCGCACCTTTTGTAAGTGTTAAGACATTCATTTATTGGGTCCTCTTTCCATAGTTTCCATTCTTCTCCCAAACTGTGCTTGAATTGTAGCCTTCCAACTTGACAATTACAATGCATATATAGTTCATACTGATGGCAATTTTTTCTGCTACGGCCAGATAGGAGAATTGAGAAGTGGATCGCCTAGGTTGGTGGAGCTTAATGATTTAGTCCGTCGTCTTCACAAGAAAAAGATGCTTGAGGTTCTCAGTTTTTGTGAGGTAATGTACTCATATTATGTGAATTGTTGAATTCTTCCAAGTGTGTGCAAATTGTGATTTTGAATTCCCTTTGACATTTCAACAGACCAAGGTAACTCCAATTGTGGAAGGCTATGGAGGTTGGGCTTTTCGAATGGAGATTGTACCCATGGAATCAGCATATCCTGGATTTGGTCAACTTGTTGTAAGTTTCTGGACTTCGATACTCTAAATAATATTGTATCCGTATTCTAACATCAGCATATAGTGCTTGATATCTCTTGGTCTCTTGTCTCAAAAATCTGTGGACTAGCGCATATGATGTTAGGCATTATCAATTTATTGTATATGAGATCTACCACTTTTCAAGGTTTTAAAAATATAGTATTTGTTATATGGTTGAGACCTTTGGGTGGGATAAGGAAACTGTGGAGCCCACTCTTATTTAAGGACATGCAGGTTTTGGACATGCATCTAAAATGCAAGGTCCATGGGTATATCTTTACTAGAGATTGCATGTATTTTTCTAGCGTAGTTGACCAGCGGTTTCCTGAATAATCTTATTGAAATCATGTTTGTGGAAAGAAGAATAAAATGTAAGAATAGCTTGCTTTAAGCTAGAGTAATACTATTTAGCATCACTGGTGTTACCTGTTTAGGTGACAATGTTAGCGGTATTAAATGAAAAGTTAATGACATAATTTCACCTTTAATTGAACTTATCACGTAATAACACATAGACTGATGCTAGATAGCAATATTTTTTTAAACTATTATGAGTTATGACCATAAAGTATATACCGAGACAATTCTATAATGACACTAATGAACTCAAACCCCATCTTGTTATTACAGAACTCAAACTGTTCTTTGTAGAGCATGTTCATGGCCTTTACAGAGGAATAGAACTTTTTTTTT